>PVKA01008017.1:0-69115 GCA_004027165.1 Ctenomys sociabilis
ATCTTGATCGTCAGCACACCCCGGGGATGGGGCTGACATGGCAGGCCCAAGGATCGAACCTCCAGCCCCTATGCCTGCTTGCAGGTGCTTTAATCCACTAAGCTATTTGGCTGGCCCTCAGGAATTTCCTACACAAATGCAACATGGAGCATTCTGACTCATGGGAGTGAAATATAAAAAAGGAAAATATTGGCAAGGGCACATTTTATTCTAAGCTAGACTTCATGGATATCAGTAAATCACACTTGGTCCAACAACTTAAAAAAAAAAAAGTAACGGAAACTGTGCTCTGTGACAGTATTTCCCCTAATTTGTTCTTTGGAATACTAGTACGCAAAATTTTATAGTTATTAAGCCATTCAACTTTGGCAAACATTTTGGTTTTTGAAGGATTTCACTGAGGACAGGACTTTTGGGGCCTTTAGTATGGTAATATTTGTGTTAAATCTTCAAGAATAAAATATAACCTCCCACTTCCAAAAGTATATGGCCACTAAAACCTTTTCACAGAATAGTTCATGCGAGTAGTGTTCCATGGAGAAATATCTGGAGAATACTGCTCTATCTAATAGATTTTGGATGACTCAGGATAGGACTATTCTAAGCGTAATGGAACTATTAAGAAGAATAATTGCTACCAGTTACTGTCTTTCTCATAAACATTTACAGAACTGGACTCCATCTCTTTGACTTGCATGAAAAAGCAGCACATGGTAGTGGAGGTTCAGGTCTACATCAAGGGGTTCCCCTGAAGATACCAAGAGAAATATCACAAGCCAGTGTTCAAAAGCCAAACAGAGACCTTGGAATGGATTGAAAACAGGAAAACAAAAGATGGAAAACGTGATAGATGCAAATAATCAGTACTACTCGGTCACAAGGAAGAATAAAATTCTTCATTTATGAGAAAATGGATAGATCAGAAAATATCGTCTCAAACAAAATTCATCATCCTCAGACAAATACTATGTGTTCTCCGTAATATGTAAACTTTAGAAAAGATAACAAGAAAATACAAGGCTATTATTAGACCAAAAAGAAGGGAAAGCAAGAAATGGGATAAATACAAGCAAGATATATTTTATGCATGAAACCCTTCCACAAATGAGAAGCTAGGGTTGTGAACAGGGAATAAGGGAGGATGAAAATGATCAAAGTATGCTGTCCACGTATACAAGCCTTCTAGCATGAAAATCACTCATCTGTATAACCAATTTTCAAAAGATAGAGGAAAAAAAAAAAAAGACAGGGAAGGCTATAGGCAGGAAAAGTGCACCAACTGCAGCCAGTACCACACCAGTATCACATGTTCACCAAACCTTCTCTAGGCACTCCTTAAAGGAAGGGTAGGTTGGCTTATTTCATTGGGCTAAAGCCTGCTCCATCTAGGTTCATGTTTCCCTTCATATAGCCCAGACCAGCCTCCTCTTTCTTGGTGACCCTTCCAGGCTGACCATAGCTTGGTCCAATGTTAGATTTTCCTAAAATCTGACCTTGTCCCAGTGTCAGACCAATCCAGTGTCAAAGCCAGACTACCTATGAACAATTTGTAAGGATTTCTCCATGGTGCAGCACTGGGAAGAAGTGCCACACTAAGTTCCAAGCCCCCTTTTTCCAGTCAGAACACATAGCTCCTCAGGAATAACTCCCCTTTGTCTGTTTCTCTTTCCTACTTATGAGCCTCAAATCCCACTCAACATCACCTCTCGTCTTTGCCGTTCGCTTAGTCAAGGCTCCCAACTTGATCTCTGCTTTCAAGTTACAACTTATTGCCCTGTCAAGTACTCTTTCATCCAGAGCTCTGACCTTGAGTACTCATCTTCTGGGTGAGTCAAGCAAAGTACCATCCACCTGAAAGCAAAATAAGTAAAAGAGAGAGAACTCATCTTCAATGCATTATGCCTATGCCATACCTACCCTGTGGAGCCTGACCATCTTACCTTAAAAATGCCCATTGATAGTTCTGACTTTTTTCTATGTATCTTATTTAAGCCAGCCCTTTACCTATGAGTCATGTCCCCTATGATTTAAAAGCTTTCTGCTGTCTTCCTCACTGATGCTGTTTCCCAGGACATGTTAGTAAGACTTTCATTGCAGTTCCGAGATGCCAGAAAGTTCCATTCAGAAAAGTGCTTTGGAACCATACTCATGTTGAGATTCCTGGACCTATCTTGAACTACTTTGTCTTGCAGATCCATCTAGAAACTGTATTCCTTTCTTGCTATGATTGCAGTTTTTGTTTTCTTCAAAAATTTAGAATCGGGAAGCTAATACCAATGGGATAATAGTAGGAGGTAATGGCTTTAACAAGTAAATCATGCGGCTTCCCATCATATGAATAGGTCTATTACCCTAATGAAAGAGACTTAGGTGAGCTCCTGTGTGCCCTTCTGTCTAGGGAAATTTAGTATTAGCTAGCCCCTTCTACCATGGAGAGACACCACCAGCAAGTGCCATTTTTGATATCATGAGGGACCGCTCTTAGGCTTCCCAACCTCCGGAACTGTGAGTGATAGATTTTTGTTGTCTGTTAGTTACCTATGTAAGGTGCTTTGTTACAGCAGCCTGAAGAGATTGAGACATTTCCTGAGATGTCCCTGAGACCAATTTCTTCAGTTTCAGCATTTGCAATTACATAGCAAGGCTTTCCAGGGAGAATTGGGACCTTAGCACTATTGTCTGGTCAACACTACCTAATTTACACCCATACAAAATAATACATTACATACTTTGATCTCCTCCAGTTCCTGAATATTATTTAAAAACACACAGACCCCACAGCACACAATATCTCACAGCTCATTACAACCCGTCAGTTGTGGGATATACATGTGACATTGAGATACTATGATTTTGCCTCTACTTTTAGAGAAGTTCTTTCACTTCTCCAAACATGTATCTTTTCCTCTTACAGGGAAGTAATAGCTATCCAGTTTTTTAAAGGAGTCAATCTGATACTTTATATGCTGTGTTTATCAGATTCTTTAATACATGATTAATGTTTATTGAATTCTTCCTATGGAGAACTACAGCTTTATGGTTGTGAGGCTTCACAATGCAAATTCACTTAAACCTTAAATGCAGAAGAAAATTAAAATAAAAGAAGATCTGTGTGCTACGCTATGCAAAGTCAAATTTAAAAGTGATTTTCTATGTAATCTACTTTTCCCTATATTTTTTCTTATAGCAAAACTCTTTTTCTACAAAATAAAACTATGGAAACCAAAAAGCAAAGAATCAAACCAGAAAGTAAGGAATGTTTCAAATTACAACATGAATCAAAAGAGGAAGAAAAAAAGATTAAAATACAGGCAAGACATTATGCAGAATTTGCAGTGAACCAGCAATTAAACTGGCTTGAAGAAGTCCCTGGCCAATTTAAAAGCAAGTGCAATTAAAAATTAGAAAATATGAATCACAAGTAAAATAATGTTTTCTAAACATTTTGGCCAGGTTGAAACTGGAGAAATAAGCCAGTTAGGAGAAATTACAGTGTTGTAATGCTGCATTGGAATAGGAAATTAATATCACTATATTCCTGCTACTCTTCAAGGACAGCTTGTTCCCAGAGTCAATTAAAGAACTGATACCATAGCAATCAAAATTTAGTATTTGTCTTCATTTTTAAAACTCTGTTTGCCTATATCAATTTTTCTGGCCCTTTTCACATCACCACTAAGAACAAATCCTAGAGGCAAAGCAGTTGCTAGGTTCCCAGTACTTCAGCTGCTCAGCTTCCAGTCCCAGGGTGGAGCCACACACCAGCCCAGAAATGAACTGCAGGAGCTAGGCTTCAGCCTTAGTGTTTCTACAGCTGTCACCTAGCAAGATCCAGCAACAGGCACACACAGCAAGGCCCCCATAGTAACTCAAAGACCCTCCCCCTCTACCTATGGTTTCAATATACCAGTTGTGTTGGCAAAGATTTTGAAGATAAAAGTGGAGCCTAGGGAAAAACAAATCTAAGTTCTTGAAGCTAGGTCCAGGTATGACCTCCACTGATACTTTAGAGGTACAAGGACTGTATTTAAGTATTGACCCACTCTTTTAACAATCATAACCAGGACTCGCACACCTTATGTTTTGCTGCACTGGGGTTAAGCCTGTTTGCTTTCACTACCTGCAGGTGAATGTCTATGTTTACAGCTATTTTGGCCCTATGCAATTCCCCACAGCTATACTCGAATACTTTTTAAAAATTCAAGGAAGAGAAATTCAGAAATCCCTAGAGGTTTATTGCTGCTCCTCCGTTCCAATAGCTGTCACTTGAAGGCAAGTCCTAACGAGCCCAGCCCTGAAGTTTTCCAGCTATACATAACAGGCATGCATTCTCTCACTTGCCATGCATACTATCACAATCATAACCTTTCCCTTTACCATCTGGATAGAGCCTGGGGAGTCCCTCTATGCTCACCCAGTTTCTTGCCTAACTCTTCGTACCTCCCACTCTCCTTCTCCTACTCTCTTTTTCAGTTTTGCATATCTTCCTGGCCACACTGGCTTCCTCTTCCAAACTCTGAGTCACAGTGCCTGCTATTTCTCTTCCTGTAACAAGCTCCTATCTTCCCACTTCCATTTTCTCATCATACCAAAATCCTTTTCACAATAAAATTCTTTCATAATATTGTGTAGGACTCACTTCTAATTAATTTCTTTTTGGTGCTAAGAATCAAACTAAGGACTTCATGTTTGCCAGGCAGGTGCTCTGCCACTGAGCTATATCCCTAGGCCTAGGACTCATTTCTAATTGCAAGTGAATTTCTCTTTTCTGTACTCCAGACTTGTCTGATGAGCCTCAGATTCCTCAGAAAATACTGGGAAATCTTACATGGGCTCCAAAAGTTTTCCCAGTGTAATTACAAGGACCTGGATGGAAGTTGTTTAACTCTACAGATTAATGGACCTCAATCTTAGAGCTACAGGATCAGAATCTTGGGTACCACAATCCCCAAAACCGACTTTTTAGCAACCTCCAAGATTATATGCACATTCAAATTGAAACCAATGGATTATTACACCCTTGTCATTTCATAAACAATGACTTAGGTTCCCTAAACATAAACTGTCTGCCAGGAATGTAACATAATTAAGTTATTGAATCCTTCCAACATTCTTATGAGATGTGTGCTATTGTTTATCATAATTGTTTTTCCACTTAATAAGGAAAGAAAGGGATGGCCAAATAGCTCAGCAATTAAAGTGCCTTCAAGCAGGCTCAGGGGTCTGGGTTTTATCACCAGGCCTACCCTGTTGGCCCTGCCCCCAGGGTGCACTGAGAAGGCAGTTGAGACCTGCATGGTGTCCCAAGCCTCTTGGGAACATTAGAAGTTGTTAGAGAAAAGAAAGATATCACCCTTAAAAGAAAATTTATCAGAATAATTACCAATTTTTCAACACAAAACCTTAAATCAAGAAGAACTTGGAAAGAGATATTTTCAGGCATGAAAAAAAATGACTTCCACATCAGATTGGTACACTTTGTAAAACTAAATCTTCAGATTAATGGAGAATTAAGATATTTCCATGACAAAGAACAATGGAAGAAATTCATAATCAACAAACAGTACTGAGAGATATTGAAGCATATTGAACTTCAAACAGTCATGACCAAAATAAAAATGCATTAAGACATATATCTCTTTAGAAAGAGATAAAATTCACAATTCCAGAGCAGAAAGAAACCACCAAGCAGGTCATACAATTAAATAGTGCAGAAAATCAGGGAATCAACAGCACAAAAATGACTTCAAATAGATAAGTAGATACATATTTGGTACAGCTGCCAAAGTAAATGACCTCAAATCACAATAAAAAGAAACAGACTGATAGAACTGTTCAAGAAACAAGACCCAATAATATGCCATACACAGGAAAAAGAAATTTTTAATACAAAAAGGAATTCATAGACTGAAACTCAAAGATATGAAAACAATACGCCATGGAACAGGAACCCAGAAAAAAGCAACAGTAGCTATTCTGTTTGCAAACCATGTGATCATCAAGACAAAAATGGTCAAAAGAGATGAAGAATGGTCATTCCATACTGGTTAGAAGAAAAGATTAAGAGGAAGAGTTAACAATCATAAATATTTATGCACCAAATATGGGAGCACCCAACTATATAAGACAAATATTAATAGATATGAAAAATCCAGTAAGCAATAACACAAATATTAAAGGAGAACTTAATATCACATTATCACAAAGAGATAAATCAACTAGACAAAAAAATGAGCAAAGAAATATCAGAACTGAACCAATCCTGTAAACAAAAGGGCATAGGAAGTGGTTATAGAGAGTCATGGTGTTTACAGAGTGGTTGTGATTGCGATAATATAGCTAATTAAACTTTTACAGAAAAGTATCTCTCTGAAATAAAAAAGAGAAAAAGAAGGAGCAGCATGCAATCTCAGGCTCCAAGCCCACCCAGAACAAATCTGGGAGACATCATTATAGAAGAAAATGGTCATGCTCCCAAAATTGTTATATAGTCTTAATGCAATTCCTATCAAAATGCCACCAACATAGCTCACAGATCTAGAGAAAATATTTCTAGAATTTATTTAAAGCCAGAAAAAACTTAGAATAGCAATGGCAATCCTGGCCATTAAAGGCAAGACAGGAGGCATTACAATCCCAAATGTGAAGTAGTACTATGAAGCAGTTGTGTTAAAATCAGTATAGTATGGGCAAAAAGCATACCAGAAGACCAATAGAGCAGATCAGAAGATGCAGATACAACAACAAACACACTCAGCTACTTTATTTTTGATAAAGGGACCAAACATATTTACTGGAAGTATGATAGCCTCTCTAACAAATGCCACTGAACAAACTGGCTCTTCAAGTGCAAAACATTAAAATTAGATTCAGATCTATCACCCTGCGACATACTGAAGTCAAAATTCATTAAAAAATCGAAGCATTAAAACAGAAACAGCAAGTCTACTGGAAGAGAATGTTGGTGGAAATCTTGAAAATGTGAACATAGGCAGAAAGTTCAAGAACAAAAAATCCATATGGAAAACAATTCAAAGAGTCAACAATTGGGATATCATCTTATTGAGAAGTATCTGTACATCAAAAACAATTTCCAGCAGAATGAAAAGACAACATGAAAACTGGGAAAAAAATCTTAACCAACAATCACTCAGACAAAGGACTTCTATCTAGAATATATAAAGAACTTTAAAAGAGTCAAGTTCCCAAAATTCAAAGACCCAGCCAAAAAAATGGGCATCTGTGATAAAAACAAGCTTCTCAGAGAGTGAAATACATGAAAAAATGTTCCACACCACTGTCCATTTAAGAAATGCAAATTAAAACAATATTAAGATACCATCTCACCCCAGAAAGAATGACTGTCATAAAGGAATCAACTAATAACAAATGCTGGGGAGGTTTTGGGGATTAACAATCCCTTCTCCACTGCAGGTGGGCATATAGACTGGTAGAACCACTATGGAAATCACTGCTGATACTCCTCAAAAAAGTAGGTTTGGAAGTTCCATTCAAACCAGCCATTCCCATTTTGGATTTTTTTCCAAAAGATATGAAAACATTATACCACAGTGATATATGTATATCCATATTTATAGTAGCACAATTTGTCATAGCCAAATCTTTGAAACAACCAAAATGCCCATCACCTAAGGAATACATAAAAAAATTGTACTTCTATACAATAGAGTATTCGCTATCAACAGTGACAAACTTGAAGCAAACACATGCAACTATTTCACTTATAAGTGCAATAAATCATACCCAAATATGTAAATATTGTATTGTCCCCCTAGTGTAATAACATGAAAGAATAAATAAAATCTGAAAGGTTGTATAATAGATATAGTAAAACAGAAAAAATAAACATAAGGATTAAAAAATAAAGGAAGATGAAGGAAAGGAAAAAAATAGGAGAAAGAAGAGAGAAAACCATGCAGGTATATATACAGGATAGTTGAGACAACTATAATACTAATTTCCATCAGTTTTTTGAAAGCACTTAATATTTAAAATTTTCCCTCTGAACTTGATAAAAGCCATCTATGACAACCCTAAAGCTCATATAATCCTAAATGGGGAAAAATTGAGATCTTTTACTCTTAAATCAGGTACAAGACAAGGATGTCCTCTATCACCCCTCTTAGTCAATATAGTTTTGGAAGCATTAGCAACAGCCATTAGAGAAGAAGGAGAAAAAAAAGGAATAAAAATAGGGAAAGAAGAAGTTAAATTATCATTATTTGCAGAACACACGATACTTTACTTGGAGGACCCCAAAAGTTCCTCCAAGAAACTACTAGAACTGATACTGAAATTCAGTAGCATAGCATGATACAAAGTCAATACTCAAAAGTCAATAGCATTCCTCTACACAGATAACAAGCACACTGAAAGGGAAACAATAGAAACAGTACCTTTAACAATAGCATCACGGAAAATGAAATACCTTGGGATTCACTTAACCAAGGAAGTCAAAGGTCTTTTCACAGAAAATTACAACACCCTAAGAAAAGAGACTATAGAGGATTTCAGAAAATGGAAAGATATTCCATGCTCCTGGATAGGAAGAACCAACATCGTGAAGATGGCCATACTCCCAAAATTGCTGTACAGATTTAATGCAATCCCTATCAAACTGCCACCAACATACCTCCCAGACATAGAGAAATCATTCCTCAAATTTATTTGGAAACACAAATGACCTAGAATAGCCAAGGCAATCTTGGCCAATAAAGACAAGGCAGGAGGCATCACAATTCCTGATTTGAAATTATACCACAAAGCCACTGTGATAAAATAAACATGGTATTGGTAACAAAAGAGAACTGAGGATCAATGGAATAGATTAGAAGACGGAGAGGCATCTACGCTCACACTCAGTCATCTGATCTTTGACAAAGGGGCCAAACAAGCTTACTGGAAGAAAGATAGCCTCTTTAACAAATGGTGCTGGAAACTAAAACTTGACCCAGCATTCACCATGCACTAAGTTAAAGTCAAAATGGATTAAAGATCTAAACATTAAACCAGAAACACTCAATCTCCTGGAAGAGAAAGTAGGAGGAACTCTTGAAGACATAGGGGTAGGTAAAGAGTTCATGAACAACCATATTCACATAGGAAGCACTTGAAAGAATCAACAACTGGGATCAACTCTTCTTGAGGAGCTTCTGCGTGTCAAAAGAAATTGTCAACAGGGTGAAAAGACAACCCACCAATTTTGAAAAACTTCTAACTAATAAGCAATCAGACAAAGGTCTGATGTCTAGAATATATAAAGAACAAAGATATAACAGGGCCCTCAAATTTAAAGACCCAATTCAGAAATGGGCATCTGAGATGAATACACACTTCTTAGAGGATGAAATTAAAGAAGCAAATAAGAGCCAGGCGTGGTGGCTCATGCCTGTAATCCCAGCACTCAGGAGGCTGAGGCAGGAGTATTGTTGTGAGTTTGAGACCAGCCTGAGCTACAAAGTGGGCTTAAGGCCATCCTGAACTGCATAGTGAGACCCTGTCTCAAAAAAGACAAAAAAAAAAAAAAAAGAAGCAAATAAATATGTGAAAAAATGCTCCGCATTGCTAGCCATCCGTGAAATGCAAATAAAAACAACACTGAGATAACATCTCACTCCAGAAAGAATGGCTATCTTAAGGAAATCAACCAACAACAAATGTTGGAGACCGTGAGGGGGAAAGGGAACACTTCTCCACTGCTGGTGGGAATGTAGACTGGTATAACCATTGTGGAGATCAGTGTGGAGATTCCTCAAAAGAGTAGGACTGGAAATCCCATTCAAGCCTGCTATCCCCCTACTGGGAATTTTCCCAGAGGAACTGAAAATATTGTATCATAGCGATATATGTGTACCTATGTTTATAGCACCACAATTTCTGACAGAAAAATCTTGGACACAACCAAGATGTCTGTCATATGAGGAATGGTTGAAAAAGATGTGGTATTTCTATATAATGGAGTATTATTCAGCTACAAAGAATGATAAACTTGAAGCATTTATACTGAAGTGAATGCCACTTGAACATATACTCGTAAGTGAAATAAACCAGACACACATGTGCAAATATCATATAGTCTCCCTAGTATAAGACAAAAGAAGAAATACATATAGAAATGTACAACAACAACTAAAGATAATTGAGTCAGATAGTTAGGGCAAACTGGACGGCATATGCTGCAGGGTACTAAGCAGATTTTCTTCTGGATGGTTAACAAACTAAATGCACAGATCAAAATTGAATAAATAGAAAAGTCACAAGGCCAGCCATCATTTTGGCCCTAGCCTTTCAAGGTCAGCGAAGCCTCAGGGCATAGGAGAACCTGTACTGTAACATCATGAAACTCAGTTGTGCCCCAAATTTTCTGATCAAGGAGATTATGGAGCCACAGAGGAGAAAGATTGATGATTTATAGTGTGCCTGGGGAGTGTCACATGGAGAAAAAACTTTCTCTCAAGCTCTCACAGAGAGCAAACTGGTCAGGCATTGGCCTTAACTCATCCACATGGATGACACAGACAAAGGATCTACAGAGTAAGGTACAAGATTACAAGATAAACCCTAAGGGGACTTCACTGACCTCATCAGAAACAAAAGCTACATCTTTTGGTGTATATGTCTTGATCTATCTTGGTCTTAACCATCCAGCAGCAAAGCATAAAAATGAAGTATATAACATGGGGCCATAATAATAAGTTGAGCTGTAAATGGCTATAGTCAACAACTTCTTCAGGTAACTCACTATTATTGTGGAATGTTGGACTGTGTTGGATTGTGTCACCGAGTTCAGGCACCTAAATTGGTTTAATAACAATGGAGTGCTCGTCTTTGACAGGTCTAGATAAAAAAGGAGTATAGAAAGGAAGAATCATGATGTATGTGTATGATAGTACAGTTGGGATAAATATGTTGTGCTTCTGCATAATTTTATGAGAAGGAAGATTTGCATTAATAGTGGTTGGACAAGATATTATGTCAGCTTCTAGTACTATGGACAACCACTAGGAAAATAACAAGGTAGAAAGTATTAATTATTGAATCTGTGATATAATTCAGATATAAAAAATTAAGATAAGTAAACAGCTACACTCTCTTAATTCACTGATAAGAGACATCTGCTATAATCATGTCTGTAAGTATATCATGTATGCACCTTGTACGATACCAAAACATTATGAAAACAGTGTGATGTATTAATTTATTGAGTCTGTCCTGTTAATTTGTCTTGAAACTGTCTCATTGGTATTTGTACTTCAATAAAATAAAAAAATAAATAAAAATAAAGTAAAAGTTTTCCCTCTGACTAACTCTACATGCTAATATCTGTAAGCTGAGCAACTACATGGATGACAGCAATGTGCAATACGAAAACCATGATGAAGGGGCTGGGGAGATGGCTCAGTGGAACAAGCACTTGCCTGGCAAGTTCAAGGGCCTGAATTCAATCCCCAGATGCACCAAAAAAAAATGAATACAGGGGTACACGTGCTCCCAGATTTACAATGGGGCTGCACTCTCATGAACCCATAGCAAAGTGAAAAGAACTGCATGATGAATACCTCTTATCTTGTTCTTCTAAATATATACTGTTTCTAACGTCTGATCAATTATTATTATACTCTCTTTAAAATAAACTAAAAAAATAAAAATCACAGGAAAAACTTAAGGTTTACTGAAAGCAAGTGTTAATATTTAATTATCTGACCAATCTTGCATATGTATATCTGTTAATCTGAGCAACAAACTGGACAACAAAAATTGGTAATATAGCAAGCATTATTTTTTCTCTTGTTTTGATATTATGAACCGTATATATTGTATATTACTCTATTTCTATATCTGTTTTTGCTTTTGTTTTTGTTTTTTACTCTTTGAAATTAAAGAAAAAGGGCCAGTCAAACAACTCAAAGGATTAAAGCATCTGCAAGCAGGTGCAGGGGCTGGAGGTTCAATCTCCAGCCTTCCATGCCAGCCCCACCTCTGGGCCATGCTGATATGGTGATGGAGACTGGGTGTGGTGGCGCGTGCCTGTAATCCCAGCTCTTGGGAGGCTGTAAATAGGTGGATCACTGCGAGTCCGATCTAGTAATGAGACTCTGAACACCCTGTAGACCCTTCCCTAAATTGGAATAAAAAATAAAATAAAATAGAAAATGAAGCTACACGCCTAAACAAAAAATAAGTCGCAAATGAAATCAAACTAAAACACAGATACAATATAACAGAATTTGTGGGACACTTTGAAAGCCATCTTAAGAGAAAAACTTATAACAGCGACTTGTTATATCAGGAAAACAAAACAAGCATTAATAAACAACCAAATGTTACAATTCAGTTTTCTAGAAGAAAAAAGACAACATGACTCAAAAGTCCATACAAGGGAGGAAATTTTAAAGATCAGAGTAAAAATTAATGCAGCTGGCACTAGGAAAATAATAAAATTAATGAGTCAAAGAGTTGGTTCTGTAAAACAATAAACAAAATTGATAAACCTTTAAATGACCTTATCAATAATAAAGACCTAAATTCATACATTGATGAATGAAGAGGATGAAAATATTACACTTCCTGTGGAAATTGAGAAGATTATCGGTACTTCCTTGGAAAATGTTTATTATCATGCAATGGAAAATGATCAGATTTTTAGATCTGTATGACCTACTAAAGATAAATCAATAAGATATCAAAATCCTAAATAAAACAATATAAGCTAATGAAACTTAAAATATAATTTAAAACTTACTAACAAAGAAAAGCCAGGTCCAGATGGATTCATCGATGAATTCTAAAAGAAATTTCAAGAAGACTTAGTGCCAACTCTTCTCAAATTCTTTAACGAAATTGAAAGGGAAGCAGTATTCCCTAACTCATTCCTGGAAGCAAATATTACTTTGATATCAAGCCAGAGAAAGACCCAATCAAAAGAGGAGCACTACAGGTCTGTCTCCCTTATGAGCATCAGCAGAGAAATACTCAGCAATATACCAGCAAACAGAAAGAAACAAATCACCAGGAATGCAAGTGGGACTCATTTCAGGAATGTAGATATGGTTCAGCATACACAAATCAATAAATGCTGCACTCCGTGTCAACAGAGCCAAAGAAAAAATATCATATGATCATATTAACAGATGCAGAAAAGGCTCTTGGCAAAGTCTAACACTCATTCATGATAAAAATTCTACAAAAAAATCAAGATAGATAGTCTTTGCCTCAGTCTGATAAAATCCTTCTATGACAAACCAACAGTAAACATCATACTAAATGGACAAAAACTGAAAGCTTCCACCGTAACATCAGGAACAAGACAAGGATGCCCACTATTATCACTCATATTTAATATAGTTCTGTACACATTAGCCAGACCAATTGAGAGTAGAAAGGAATAAGGATAAGAAAGGAAGAAATTAAATTACCTTCACTCACAGATATGATACTCTATACAGAAGATCACAAAAATACCAAGATCACTAAAAACGATGTTGTAAATAAATTCAATTGTGTAGCTGAATACAAAGTCAACAGTCAAAAATAAATAGCATGCCTACACACTAACATCAAACTTACTGAGAGTGAAATTATGGAAACCATACCCATCACAATAGCATCCAAAAAAGTGAAATACTTAGGAATCAATCTAACAAAGAAAACAACAAAATCTATATTGAAAATAACAGGACTAGTGAGATAGCTCAGTGGACTAAAGCACCTGCTTAGGCAAGCTTGGGCAAGCACAGGGACTGTAGTTGGATCCCCTGTACCACAGGTGGCACCAGCCCTGACCTTCCCCCAAGGGTGGGCTGAGTCAGCCATAGTTCCGCTGTAGTGTGGTGCATACCTCTAATCCCAGCGCTGGGGAGGTTGGAAAGCAGGAGGATCACTATGAGTCTGAGCTATGTGGTAAGACCCTGCAACAACAAGAAGAAAAAGAGAAGAACATGACTGTACTCTGAAAAAGCATATAATGAGGATATCCAAAATGGAAAGATGTTCCTTAAAGATAAGGACCAACATAGTGAAAATGGCCATATGCCCAAAATTGTTAGACAGAGTTAATGTAGTAAAATCAAATACCATTAATATTAATATAATACTCCATAGAACTATAGAAAACATTCCTAGAATTCATCTGGAATCAGACGAGAACTAGAATAGAAAAATAAATTCTGGGAAACAACAGCAAGGCAGGAGGCATTTCAATCCATGACTTGAAATTGTACCACAAAGCTACTGTGATAAAATCAGCATGATAGTGGCCAAAAAAAACAGACATGAGAATCAATGGAACATATTGGAAGACACAGACACAACAATGTACACACTCATCCTCCTTATCTTTGACAAAGAGTCCAAGTATGTTCACTGGAAGAAAGATAGCCTCTTTAACAAATGGTGCTGGAAAAACTAGCTTTCAACATACCAAAGACTAAAACTAGACCCATGTATATTGCCATGCACTAAATTTAAACTGGATCAAAGATCTAAATATAAAACAGAAACACTAAATCTACTGGAGATAAAGTAGGTAGATATCTTGAAGACATAGGGGTAGACAGGGAGTTCATGAACAAAATCCAAACTTCACAGAAAATACTCCAAAGAATCAATAACTGAGATCTATATTAAAAAAAAAAAAAAAAAAAAAAAAAAAAAAAAAAAAAAAAAAAAAAAAAAAAAAAAAAAAAAAAAAAAAAAAAAAAAAAAACTTACCAACAGAGTGAATAGACAATCCACAGAATGGTAAAAAGTTTAATCCCTTGTCTTTCTGACAAAGGACTTGTATCTTGAATGTATAAAGAATTGGAGAACAGTCAAGCCCCTAAAGTCAAATGCCTAATACAAACACGAGCACCTAAGAATCATATGCGTTTCTCAGATGAATAAATACAAAAAGCATATAAATCTATGGAAAATGTTCACTTCATTGGTTATTTGAGAGATGCAAATTAAAACAAGATTCCATCTCATCCAAAAAAGAATGGTTGTTATGAAGAAATCAACCAGTAACAAATGTTGAAGGGACTTTCCCCTTGTCGGTGGGAGTGTAGACGGGCGCAACCTCTGTGAAAGCCAGTGTGGCGATTCCTCAGACAGAAAAGATGAGAGGGCCTATTAGACCGAGCTGTTCTCCTTCTAAGTATTTTTCTAGATGAATTAAAAGCATGACACCATAACACCGTAGGTGTCCCAGGGTTTATGGCAGCACGATGTGTAACAACTAAATCTTGGAGACAACCAAAATGCCCGTCAGCCGTGGAATGAATAAAAAGATGTGGTATTTTACTACTCAGCTATAAAGTCAGGTAAACTTCAGACTTCTATATCTAAATGAACACAACTTGAGACCATACTCATAAGTAAAATAAATCAGACTTGCGTGTATAAACATCATATTGTCTCCTAAGCGTAAGAAACTGAGAAAGGAAATAAGATTGAAAATGTACAATAAATGATATGCAATGGTAAGAAATAGTTCAAAAGGAAGATAGTTTATACTGCTAATTTCATGGAAAAGAAAGGTTTGTTTTTATCAATTTTTCATGTATTTGAGCAACTATTTGAAGATAACAACACATAATGTATTAATCATTGTTATTCTCCCCTATTAATCTTGTTTTGGAATGCTGTGTCAATGTTTTCACACCTTAATATAAAAAACTTTAAGCCAGGCGTTGGCGCATGCCTGTAATCCCGGCACTTGGGAGGCTGAGGCAGGAGAATTGTTGTGAGTTTGAGACCAGCCTGAGCTACAAAGTGAGCTTAAGGCCAGCTTGAACTGTATAGTGAGACCCTGTCTCAAAAAGACAAAAAAAAAAAAAAAAACTTTAAAATTGATGCATGATTTTTTACCACAAAATTAATCATTTTGGGGCCAGGGAGATGGCTCAGTAAAATAAGTGCTCCCCTGGCAAGCACAAGAGCCTGAGTTCAATCCCCTGTTCTTAAAAAAAAATAAAAAAATAAAAATAAAAAAATTAATCATTTTATTTTTTATTTTTAAAGAGAATAAAAATTGTAAAAACAAACAAAAATCATTAAAAATGATCCAGGGCCAGCCCGATAGCTCAGCACACTAAAGTGCCTACTTAGGCAAGCACGGGGACTTGGAGTTCAATCCCCATGCTATGCTGGTTCCACCCCCAGGGTGTTCCAAGACAGAGACTGAGACTGGGAGGGCCTATAATCCCAGAGCTTTGGAGGCTGAAAACAGGGGAAACACTACAAGGCTGATCTGTGCAGAGAGACCTCGTAGACCCTGTACTAAATATATATATTTTTTAAATGATCCAGAGTTCATTAAACAAAATGATAGGAATTTAGCAATGGTTGTTACATTGTATATTGTTGTTTTCAAATTAGTTGTTCATATTATTAATATAAGCTTGCAAAATATCTGCTGTTCTACTCTATGGAGCGGCTAATGCTTAAACTTTTTTTCCTCTCTTCTAAATTTTTTTGACCAATTTTACATGATACACGATTTAAATATAACATTATAGAGCTTAGGTATTCAGCTTTAATACATCTGGATAGTTTTATATACGTGTGTAATCATTATCTCCACAAAAAGCTTATTAAATATTTCTACTCCTGGGCAGGTGAGATACCTCAGTGGACTAAGCACCTGTGTAGGCAAGAGCAGTGACCAGGGTTTGATCCCCAGCACCACATGCCACACTGGCCCCATCCCCAGGCACCTGAGCTAGACCACTGAGACCGGATATGGTGGCACATCATGGCACTGGGGAGGCTGAAAACAGGAGGATCACTACAAGTCCAAGCTTCATGGTAAGACCCTGGACCAAATACATTTTTAAAAAATTCCAGTCCCCCTAAATATAAAGAAAAATGACAAAGACAGTGCTCAAAGGCAGGTATGACAGACACCATGAGAATGTTCTCATGGCTTTAGAGGCTGCAGAATGAAAGACGTGACAGGCCTGGTGTGGCTGGTCCTGGCTAGTCACACTCAGCAGTTTGCACTCTCAACTATAAGGGAGCCCCTAGTGTGCTGTATTCATCTTAGGAAGTGAGAGGAAGTTGAGAACACCTAATGGGCTATATACTAGGTCTGAATCACGCAAGAAAACTCATGTCTATATGCTTTCAGCCAGGGAAACTCTTGTTTCAGCTCATTTCAAACTCTTGCTTCTATGCCCCCTTCTCTGACTGGATAAGAGCAGTCACAAAGCAGAACACACTAAGCCCAGCAAGTGTTTCCATGAGGATCGTCATGACTGCTTGCTAGTTTCTGTGGTAAACAATTTCGGTGCATCTCCAAAAATCCTATAATTAGTAATTGCTTCTGAGAAAATTACAGGCTGAATTTGACTCCTGTACCACTCAGAGTCAGGAGCCAGGCCTTCCAAGTGTGAGTCCTGTAATTCTCAGGAAAGCAACCTATCTGATCAGACCAAATCCCTGTGACTTTTTAACATACATAAGTTATCTTCAGTGGCATTATTTTTATCTCAGTCCACCCACTCTTTATGAATACTGTCTGAATGAAAAAAGCAAAACCAAGCTAATTTGGTGATTGTTTTACTAAATCAATGACTAGACACAAAGATTCCAGATCATTTAATTAAATATTTCCTCACATAAATGCTTAGCACATTTCACTCACAATGAATTAAAGCCTAAAAATAAGTGAAGGTCAGTGGACAAGGGCTTTGGAGAGAAAGAAGCTTGATTTTTGTTTGAATGAGAGGAGAAATGAATCATCACATCATTATGGAGCACTCCTCGCCCCCAAAAGACCAGGAGGCTGCATGCTTTGCCCAATTGCTACCATCAAAGAAGAACAGAGCAGGGTCGGGTACAAGCATTGACTTAGACAAGAACTTCTGATTTGAACAAAAGGTGCTTAATCAGGGCGATGCATTTCATTGTATCTTAGCATTTCAATGGTTCTCAGGCTTTTCGTTCACATTTTAATGGCCTCATCTGGGAGGGGAGTGTTTTTTCTTTTGTCTCTTAAAATTCAATGGATTTTGGGTTCTTTATCCTATGCATAGGCCTCCAGGATGTGAAAGTTTTCTATTCATAACCAAGAAGTGCTATTCTTAGGAAATTACTCTGAGTTGATGATCCTTTCAGGTTCATTTGAGCACAGAGCTTCAGATTCTTCGGAGCTCCAGATTCAAAGCCTAAATGTTTCCTGAAAATACCACAGAGCCTCAAATCTTGCACTGTTCTCTGTCCACATTATCACTGCAAACTCTAGGAAATTTATATTTATCCTATTGTCTAGCTATTCCTATGTATTTATATATACATATTTTTAATAGAATATTTTACTTAGGATATCCTTCTATTTCTATAAAAAAACAAAACTAAAAATGCAGCTTTATGGTCATTCATATATAATAAAGCTAAGCCTTACTCCTTGATAACAAAGAAATTAAACTTTTCTGTATCAGATTGAGACGCATTTGTTTACAACCAACAAAAACACAGAATCAAACTGACTAAACAATAAGAAGTTTATTAACATGCCTAAGAGAGAAGCAAAAGTAAGGTAGCTTCCAGGGACAATTGACACACCAGTTTGAACATGTCACCAAAGACCTAGGGTCTTTCCACCTCTTGAGTATCTTATCTTGAGCCGTGGCTTCCTTTGGAGTAAAATGTCTGCAAGAGTTCTAAGCATATCATCCAGATATGGCAACTATTCTACTGTATTCTTTTTCAATTAAGAAACTTTCCACAGTACCTTAGAAGACCTCCCCTCACATTTCATGTGTCATCCCCACTCCTAAATCATTAAGTAAACTCAAGCACCACAAGCTGTGTAGTATTTCTTGCAATGTTTCCATGACTATATTTACTAGGTTGGTCTTACTGGCACCTAAACGTACAGCTTCATCCTGAAATCTAAATTTCTAATATCAGGCAATGAAAGAGAAACATAGGTAGAGAATGATGAAGGATTGGGGAATACAAAGAGCAAATCCAGGAAGGTAACACATGAATATTTTTCAAATGACAACCTGAAATAGTCATTCTTCACATCACCTAGAGACTTGAACCAAAAGATCATTTGGAATTTGGGATAAGGACTTGCCTCACTGGTGGTGGGTGGGCGGGCATGTGACTCAACTGGCTGTAGAAACTGCCTGTGGGATTAGTAGAGCACTTAAGGGTGGGACGGAGGTGTGGCATTTGGGTCTCTCCTGCGTTCTGAACTCCTTCCTGTCTGGCGCTGCCCCTCTGCTCTCCTTGCAGTCCTCCAGGAACCAAGCAGCTTTGCATTGCCAGGCCCTCCCACAATGACGTTCTCAGCTTGGAGCCATCTCCCCATGGAGAGAGTTCACCATTCAACCATGGGTCAAATTAAACTTTTCCTTCTTTAAGTGGTGGGTGTGAAGTATTGTTTCTCAGCCACGAGAAAGCCAATACAATGCCAAGGAGAAACTAGCAGGCCTCCTTGGTTAAATAAAAAAGTCCAATATCCACACTCAACTGAAACACTGACAAGTTCTTAGAAGTGTCCCTTCATTCTCCGATGGTATGCTGAGATCTTTAGCTGGTACAAATAGAATCTAAACAACAAAAGGCATCTGCAATGCTCAGTGAAACCAAAGACCTACAATTGACACAGGGTCTTGGTCCTTGTCAGCTGTGTGACCTAGAGTGTGTCAGCTATTATTTTGTCACCTCAGCTTCTTGGTAGGTAAAGTTAGAACAACCTCAATATCACAGTTTTATATGCAAAATTAATAAGCAAATGTAGGTAATGGCCCCTTATGAACACAAGCAGGCAGCTCTTGTTCATGATAGTAGGGTCCGGATAAACCAAAAAAGGTGTGATAATAATTTCCATCTAAGGCCTTCCCCTATGTTAGAGACACTGTCTATTCTGCAGAACTGTGACCCATCCCGCCCAAACTTCTGTGACACTAGTAGATCTGTAGTACAGATATTGAGCATGCTTCACACCAGGGGAATTCTCTGTGTACCACTATGTGAAAGTCTTCAAGGTCATTTGTCTCAAGAGGCACCATCTTTAAAAAAGGAATATTATTTTATGTTGTTTACAAGAAATAGAATGATCCTGCCTCTGTTGTAACTCAACACAGATTGAAATCTTCATTGTAGGCTGACACTGTCTCCAACCTTGTCTCGAGTAATTTCTGGAAGTTTATCTGAAGCAGGCAGTTACTCTACCTTTCCCCTAACAAGGGTGTCAAAACTACAGAGAACCCATCACATCTTCCTACCAGGAAACACTAAATTTGTGCACATCCATGTCACACTAGCTTGCTTCTGTTTGTCTTTGATAGCTAAGATTGAGTTTCATAAGAACTAAATTAGCTATCCAGAGCAGTATGTAGATGTTCATGCCATCAACTACCATTCTTCACATTAGACTAAAATGACCAAAACATGCCAGAGTATCTTCACAACACACAGAAAGGCACGCAAAGCATTAGCATTCTATATTTCTGGAGCTCTCCTCACATGTGAGAGCTTTTTCTCTTAAATAATTCCTCTTACATTTATTATAGTGATAAGGGGAGAAAAACTGATCTCAGGTGGGTGACCTCCAAATGATATAGGGAACCTCCAAATGACATAGGGAAAAACAATCTCTGGACCTGACCTGTACAAGTTCATGTTCTCTAAAACTGAAGAATGAATTTTAGGAAGAAACAGAGGTTATGAGCAGAACAGATTTACTGAGGGAAAGAAAGCTCCTGTCCAAGAGAGGAATAAGAGGGGGACCCGAGTGAGTAGTTCCCTAGGAAGTTGTCTCTTCAAGGGACTTTTATAGAGGAAAATCATGTGGTGAGGTGGGTCTAAGGTGGTGAAGACATGGGAACTCGCTTAGGTGGACAAAGCTATGGCCAACCAATGGGATTACAAGCACTATTGCCCAGGTAAAATTGATTAAGTTCAGGAACAAATAGGGAAGCAAGTAGTGTAGCAAGCGGGCATGAATACAGGACAGGGTCTCTTCCTGTTGAGGGTTGGGCTACTGACTCAGTAGGCTCATTCGAGGTGATTGATACCTATTTAGAATATCAATCCCTGATGCCTCCCCCCCCCCCAAGGAAGTATGTGACTGTGTTTCCTCTTTGTCTTGGTCTTGAGGTGTGGCCCATGGGGAGTGTCTGTCTCTTCCAAGTTGCAAAAGTCACCTTGTCTGCCATCTTGTCTTCTTGAGGGCCTGGCCCTGTCTGACTGCCTAGAATATTTCTATCTAACTCAACTACCTACAACAATAGCATAAACCCAAACTTGTAGAACCAGCATATTATGTTTTTCTTACTCATGAGGGTTAGTTATGAAATTTAGGATTCTGAGGATCATAGAAAATGGTCCATATCTGATCCTGGTCTTGGTTGACTGATGAAGAAGGAGAGAGTAAACATGTCCACTTAATTATACTCTAAAATATTCTTTATTAATTAATCTATATGTGGGTTACTGGAGAGTCTCACCTTGAAATATATCAATAACAAGATTTTTTTCCCAAATAATTTCCCATTCTTCCATATTAAATTCTGATTCTCTATCCAGAAATATCATTTTGAGATTTAATGTCTTTATCCAAGTTTAGTGTTATACCCTATTCAAAACTCTGTCACCATTGCAACTTAGCGATGTAAATTGGACGTCTCAAGATGTCCCACCTTTTGGGGCTTGCAAGATATCTCAGCAGACTAAAGCACCTGTTTAGGCAAGCATAGAGTCCTTGGTTTGATCCCCAGCACCAAATGCCATGCCAGCCTCATCCCCATGCCTACAATCCCAGTGCTGGGGAGGCTAAAAGCAGAAGGATCACAAGGCCAAGCTAAATAGTGAGACCCTGCAACAAGCAAATACATTTTTAAACAAGTAGCATCTTTCATTCACTTCCTCTTATATCCTCTAATCTTTACCTTCTCCGATGTAGAGACAAGAAAAAAGGATGACTATATGACAGATTACTTCCAAAACAGTGACTTAAAGCATTAATAATTATATATTATCTCCCATAGTTTCAGTGGAAGAAGAGTTCAGGAGCAGTTCAGCTGAACAGCTGTGGCTCAGCATTACTTATGTGATTGCAGTTAAGAAGTTTGCCAGAGCTGCAAAAGCTAGACTCTGAAGGCTGGACTCAACCTGGAGGGTGGGCAGCTTACTCATATTAGTGCTGGATGCCAGCAAATGAAGTAGTGGTCCTCAGTTTCTCTTTATGTGGGCATCTCCATAGGCTGCATGTGTGTCCTGACAGCAGAGCGTCAGGCTCCCCCACCCTGCATATGGAATCCAAGAAACCAAATTGGAAAGCAGTGCATTTTATGGCATAGTGCAGAAGATCTCACGTTAGTTGTTCCAAGGTGTTCTTCTGGCCATACAGAGCAGCCTTGTTTCAGTGCAGGGAGGGACTGGTTGCTAGGTGGTAAGATTTATTGTGTGTTGTCCTGAGGGATGCCTACTGTGATTGAAAGGCAACCTTAAGTAGAGCAAGGTCTCACTTCTCTTTTTATTTACTATTGCATCACATGCCAGCTTTCTCTGACCATCACTTTCTGTGTAGTAGGCATTTGTGTTGCTCCATTTTTGGCACCATAACCAATACATTAGATAAATCATAAAGAGAGAAATTTTATCTTTGTGCACAGTAATGAAGGTTTGGTCCATGCACAATTGACCCTATTGGGCCTGCAGTATGGTAGAACATACTGACAGAAGTAGGTGAGGTGGTGTAAAAAAACCCACTCATCTCATGGCTAGAAACAAAACTAAGGGGAAAGACTAGGATTTCAAGAGCATAGCTAAAAGAGCTGAAGACCTCCCACAAAGTCTCACATTTTGAACTTCTACATCCTCCTAGAAGTGCCACCCTAGGGCACACGATTTCAGTACATGGATCTTTAGGAAACACTTAAGATCTAAATGAAGTCTATGTGAGAATTGTAATGGAGGGTCCTGTGAAGCTCTTCCACTGCAGAATTCTGAATATAGAAGCTCTAACTCTGGCCCAATATCTTTTGATCTTTGCCCAGCAACTTCTACCAGCAGTCCACACCACAGCCATTTTCTTCAGAGATGCCCACACCAGAAGGCATACCTTTTTGATGGGGGTAAGAAAATTAGACCAAACCACCTACTATCATTTCCATCAAGTCCTTAAAAAACTGATGTCTACTTGACATAACAAGTATCAGCATGTAGACATTCCACTTTTCTCTTTCCAGTCCTTTTGCCCCTATTTGAACAAGTGCACCAGTATGAAAGCAAGTTATCAAGATGAGAAACAAAAATATTCCAGTCTTCTATCTTCAGAGATGATTCTCCTGGCATCCGTCCCCCACCCCTTCACTTACAAAGAGCAGAAAGAAAATTGGCCCCAAGCCACAGAGAACAGCCATGACTTTTCCTTCTCTCTAGCCTTCTTTCAGAGACCAGAATGGCAAGGGTGATTACTGGTAATGGGATGGATTTCACTCAGTCTTAGTGAGCAGACCCTACAGAGAGGTTTCTGATCACAGCACTAGACTTTTCATATGCAGCTCTCTCTGGACTGTAGAGGTAGTTAGAGACATTGGTTTTCAGGTTTGCTTAGGCACAAATCAATGACACCAGAAGTTTCACCTGACTCAAACATGAATAATATTTAGTCAATCACTCAGAAAAGGCATATCAATTTAGAGTAAGACTCTTTATATCTGATTTCTTTTTCTTCATATGACATTTCAGACAATTTTTCTGATACTTGGACAGAGAATCTTTGTTTGCCAAAGAGACTCCTTGTGCAAGTGAACCATACCAAGGAGTGCGAGGGGGTTCCACCTCATAAGTCAAATTGTATAATCCTTACTGGCCATTGGGTAAAACACTGATGATCAGAAGAATAACTGCAGATGCAGCATAAAAATGAGCCTTGATCAATTAGCAATGCCTGGCACAGGTACACGGGGAAGGGAACAGGCAAGTGATTGTTCATATTTGCTGACTTTAATCAATGGTCTTCTAACATATTAGTGGAATTTTCTTATTTAGCTCATTTTATCCTTCTATGGGGAATTTTTTCCTAAAATTTCTTAGACAGCAAATACGTAGGACCATTTGTCTTAGAAAAACATTTACTTCTCTATCCACTAATACATCATTTTTTATGCTTTTATTGAGAAAGAAATAGCAATGGGACAGTTTCAAAACTGACTGATAGCACAGTTTCACTAATTAACACATTGCATATTGTTGTCTTAGAGGTTTTTTCATTGTACAAGATGCAGATATGATATCCTGTTCATAAACACAATTAGAACAAATCTCTCTATTCAGTGATCCAAGACAATGTAGCTGTGTATCTATCTTAATTATTTTGAACATACAGATATAAAATGGTCTTCCATTTGTATCCCCCTTTTTTGTTAATCTTGTCAGAGAAGGGTATTCCATTTTCATTTAAATATTATAGGTGCCTGAATTCAGCAAAATATTGCAATATAGTCCAGTAGTCCATATTAGTAGTGGGTTTTCAGTAAGACTGGCAATGACAGAAGTTGTTGACTTGGCCAGGGAGATGGCTCAGTGGAATAAACGAGAAAAACTCTTACTTTCAGAATTCCCCCAAAGTTATTTTAGTTTCTGTTTCAGGCAGCATTATACATTCTGTGTAGCTTTAGCCTAAATGCCAGGGCCTAACTTAAGTTCAATAAAGTCACAGGTTTCTAAGATGATGTTCCAATTATTTTACACAACACTCTATATATGAAACATAGAAATAATTTCTCCTAAACCAAAGCTACTTTTTTTAACCTTGTCATTAGTCTGGTATTTGTTTCAACCTATTTTGGATTTCCTCTGATTAAGCAATTTTCAATAAATACGACTCTCAGGAAAAAAAATCATAAAACTTTCCCTTAAATAATTAAGAAGATACAAATTTTATGATAATTAGTTGCAAGCAAGCTATAAAAGATTTGGGAGGCTAAAATACTGGAACCCCAATATGAAAGATCGTCCAAATTTCAGAGAAATTCTATTTTCTATTGATTATAGTCAGAATTGGGTAATAATTCTGTTATGGTTTAGATCCTAAATGTCACATACAGTCTCATATTTTCCAAGGTGGAGCTTTTGAAAGATCACAGGAGTTCTACACCAAGCGGTGGCCTGATCCACTGATGAGTGCATAGCCAAATTTGCCGTTAGAAGGTAGAGCTGGCGGCGATGGAGTCCGGGCGTGGTGGCACGCGCCTGTAATTCCAGCCCTAGGGAGGCAGGAAGCAGGAGGATCACTGTGAATGTGGGCTGCATAGTGAGATCCTGTCAACAACAACAACAAAAAAAAAAATCCTGAAAAAAAAGAAGGTAGAGCTGGTTGGAGGAGTTGGTCACAGGGTGTGACCTGAAGGAGTGTGTTTGTCCCCAGGCTCACCCTCTTCCTCCCTCTGCTTCTGGGCCACTATGGTTAGGCAGCTTTCCCCCACCGTGTCCTTCCACACCGCCCTTTCAGACAATAGTCAACCCACTGTAGCCTGAGCCCTGTAAAACCTTAATCCAAAATGAACCTCTCCTCCTGAAATTATGGGTATCAAGGGTTGAGTCTCAGCAGTAGGAAAGCTGACCAAATTAAATTCTGCCTCCAAGAAAAGCCAATTCACTTGAAATCAACCTAAAGGTACAGAAAAACATTTTCCTTTCCTTTCTCTATTTCTTTTCTTCTCTTGTCATTCCTGGAAATACAAGGAACTTTTATAAAAGAACAGAAAGAGATGGATACTGAAATAGTAGAAAAATTACCATAGTTAGACAATGAGAATTTATCAATATACTATGAAGATTAAATGACTAACAGCCAACCTTGTGACACACACCACCGCCCTCCAGGACGGAGCCAGGAATTGCCACTTTGTTATGCAGCCTCTTTGAAGATGGATCCGAAATATGAGAGTTTTGGGTAGGATGAGAAGAAGTTTAAGTAGAAGCTAGAAAACATAAAGAGAAATAACCAGAGAAGAAATGATTTCCTGACAAGTAGCAGAGGCAGATTCTGCCAAACCTTTACAGTGACCTTCAGGAGAGGAAGTTCATGCGTGGAACCACACCTACACATTTGGGACATTCTTTGAAATCTAAATATGTTATCAACTAGTTGAAAATGTGATCCCTTCTTTTCAGTTCAGCATTTATATTTTTACGTTTTCTTCCAGATACCACAGATACAACTGAGGAGTTCTACAAGAAACTATTATAGGTTTCTTAGGGCCTGAAGTTGATGTTCCTGTTGAAGTTAAGGTTGAATGTAAAGCAAGATAAGGTGTTTAACTTCTCTAAAAATTTATTTGCTTTTCTGTAAAAAGGAGATAAGAATATGTCTGCGTTATTCTTCTCTTGTTGCTGGGACGAATACCCAACACCCAAAATGAAAGAAGAAAAAGTTTATTTAGCTCACAGTTACTGGAGATTTCAGTCCCTACACATGAGGCTCTAAGGCAGAGTGGCACATGGCAAGGAACAGCTGTTCATGGCTGCCACAAAGGGCAAGAGAGCAAGGGAGGGCCTGCAACTCAGGCAGATAGCTAGCCTTGCTCCCCTCCTTACACTGTAATGCAAACTACCTGCTCCAGGGCAACTGCAGCACCCACACCCACAATAATCAATCACACACTCCAAAGAGCCCCTGACTGCATGAAGCTCTAGGGGAATGACTAAACACACACTCACACACACACACACACACACATGTGTGTGTGTGTGTGTGTGTGTGTGTGTGCGTGTGTGTGTGTGTGTGTGTGTGTGTGTAGCTTCACCCCCTTGGAATATTTATTTTTTTGTTGCTTGGTTGATTTGGTTTACTTTCTTTGCAGTTCTGGGGATTTGAATCTAGTACCTCAAATTTAGGAATTTCAGTCTGTACAGAATTCATGGACCCCTTCTGTCAAAGAAGACAAATATGGACAAATTCCAGAAACAGTGTAAAGTTCTTCATTTCTACATCTTATGTGCCAAAATTTGAGACGAAGAAGGTATGGATCACCACCTTGCTGTCCCTTGACCTACCAGCCAAATGCAGCGTGGATGAAGTAGGTGTGAACTCTAGGAGACCAAATTTTTCTTCCTCACATCATTGTCATTTAAGGGTCATTCTTCTGAATGGTCACAAAATCAAGGATTATGTCAATAAAACAATGAATTAACAAGTCAGAAATTAAGTCCAGTAATTGAAACTCTGTTCATCTCTCCACATTAGCCAGTTTGGGTTTTCTCATTAAATCTATTACACTACTTCTTTCTTTTTTTTTTATTACACTACTTCTTATTGACAAAAAGACATTCCTTGAAAGTGAGTTGGACTAGAAAACAGCCTCTAAAAGGAAAGAAAATCAACATAAACTTCAAACCCACTGTGATCCTGGTGATCAGATAGCATAAAGGTAGTTTTTACATGCAATAGAAGAAAACTGTAACAAGATATTATGTGCTAGAGACAGTGATTGAAAGATATGTTCAGCTGGGGAGATAGCTCAGCAGCATAAGCACCTGCCTGGCATGTGCAAGATCCTGAGTTCGATCCCAGGTACCAGAAAAAAAAAAAGTCACAACAGGATTGTGGAGAGCAGCTCAGCTGTCTAAGTGCCTGCCCACACAAGCACAATGACCTGGATTCAATCTCTGGTACTATATGCTGTGCCAGCCCTACCCTGGGTGCGCTGAGCCAGCCACCAATACTAGGCTTGGTGGTGTACATCTGTAATCCCAGCACTGGGGAGGCTGAAACAGGAGGATCACTATGAGTCTGAGCTGCATAATAAGGCCCTGTATCAAATCCATAAAATTTTTAAAAAAGAAGATCTGTTTCATTAGCCCCATTCTGCTGCTGAACTATTTAAGAAACACCAACTACTCACAATGGATTATCACCAGTCATGTCTTAGTTACTTTTCTCATTGCTGAGACAAAGTACCCAACACCCATAAGGTAAGGGAAGAAAGATTTATTTACCTCAGAGTTCTTGGAAGTTTCAGTCTGTCACTGCCTGGCTTCCAGGCAGGGTGGTGTGGTGGACAGACACTGCAGAGGAGAGACTGCTCATGGTAGACAGAAGGTAGCAAACAGGCAAGCGAGCGACTGAGTACTCACACATCCCTATCCCCAAATCACACATTTTAGGTTCAGCCTCCTCTGACAAAGCTCCGCCTAGGACCATATAGGGCTTTGTGGGGCATCTGAACCCAAGCTATAATTCCTTAACCTCCTCTAGCTTAGAGTTTCCTCTAAAATTAGAGAGATAAAAGGAATTTCTGTGGAAAAGGGAAGATTCATAGTCTGACCACAAACTGCCTAAGATTCCTTGGACAAAGACAGGCAGAATGAAACACTGCCAGCGAGAAATGCAGGGCTGTATAACCCTTAGAGATGGGTAAGCCCCATCATTCACCTGAAATCCAGCTTTGTGCTTCGGGGGCTGTTGACTGTCATAGCCTCTCATGTCACACATTGTGAGAGCTCCATATTGGGCTGGAGGTGGCTTTCAGTTCTGTCACTTTGATCACTACTTTCACTTACACCACTTTTTATTTCTCTTCACACTGCCAAAAGCCTATCTCTGTGACACAGCTGACAAACAATTTATGACAATAAACCTGCCACTGTATCTCTAGACTGCTCTGCACATGTGAAGCATTTTACGTGTGTAATTTGAAACTATTAGTGATCCCATCTCACATGTGAGATCATTGAGGCTCAAAAACTTTGTTTATTTTTCTCCAAACTGGTTGAGCAATACAGTTACTTAGGGTGCTTTTTAAAGAATTAAAACTAGCAGATAGAGCCGCCCCTACTTACTGACTGAGGCTGCACTGTTGGCCCCTAGTGATCCCATGCTTGTGGATTGTGTGCCAGGCATGGCCACCCGCCAACTCTGAGATAGTTCTACATTTTGTTTCCCCCTCACAGGATAGCAGTCACCAACCAACCAACTGGTCTGATCAGGGACAAAGCCAGTTCCAGGGGACAGAAGAAGAGATGACACAGTGGCCCCCACCTGGCTGACACCATCTCCCACCTGACTCTATATTTTGCTCCCACTTGGCGCAAGGCAGTAGTGGCATGGAATAATGAACTGACTTTATTTTAGAGTAGGCCTATGCCCAGAGGACCAGCAGACCCAGGGAGAAGAGAGAGAATTGGCCAGCAGCTTCAAGGATTCCAAGGTCATCCTCTCAAAATAACAGGATAAAAAAGACTATGAGAGACTGCCTCACAGAGAGTGCAGGTTAGATACAGATTCATGGAGAAGTTGAAGCTCAGGCTATGAAATACACAGGCCCCACTCTCCATACTGAGAATCAAGCCTATAAGTATAAGCATTAAGTCCAATCATCTGCTTGAACTCCACCCACATCAGCAGTAGCCAGAGGGCTGATTGCTCTACCTGTGTATCAATGTGAGCAGGGACATGCCTGACCTAGAGCAGTCCCACAGTCTGGGGAACTGTTGGAGGCCTCTGGAGAAGCAGGGCACCTCACAAGCCTACGGGCTCTCAAGCTTGGTGGAGAAACCATGACCAGCTGTCTGCATGCCGCAGATTGGCTCTAGACTCATATTTCTCACCATGTACTAAAGTAAAACCAAAACGGATCAAAGTGCTAAATGTTACAGCAGAAACACTTAAGCAGCTGGAAGATAAAATAGGTAAATCTCTTGCCATCTTAGTGGTAGGCAAGAGGTTTCTAAACAGAATCCCAATTGCACAAGAAAGCCCTGTTGAAAGCTTTTCTGTGTCCCAAACTGATCAGTAGGCCACTAAGACTGAACCAATTTAAAGATGTTTTCTTGGAACTTCAAACTGGGAGAAATAAGTGTTGTAAACACCACGTGATATCCACTCTATGACTTTTTCCATTTTGCTAGATCCTCATCCTGAGGATTGTAGTACGAGTTGAACTCTAAGTGAAATCCAAAACATGTGCAGATCACTGGAGGAAGATGGCCTCTGAAGTGCAGAATACTTGATTCTAACAATGGGGTGAATTATCATCTTGAAGCAAAGAGTTCCTCTTAAGGTGGTTGCCAAAAGCAGATGCTTTCAAAAAAGGCTAATCACAGAGACTAACTCGACTATGTTTACCTCAGGGAGAGGGAGCCTCAGTTTAGGATATAAGAAGGCCCATGAGGCCAGATACCTCCAGGTAGACATCAGACATCACCATAAAAGGTCAGACACCAGGACTTATGCCAGGCATCGAGGGTTGGTAGGCCATGTTGGCCCAACCTGCTCAAATCCTGTTTGGTGAAATGGGTTTTACTAAACCATGGGCAACTTCATTATTTGTTCGCTCATTGTCTGTACAGGTTTTGTGCCACAATATCAAAGCTGAGAACTCTTAATGAAAGCCTGATGGACCATGAAGCCCAAAATATTTATTGCCTATCTCTCAAAGAAGAATTCCCAAGCTACAGCAAACTTTTCAATCACACAGTGAATCCCCCTTGCTCTGATTCCATGCTTGTTAAGCAAACTGCTGGTTATGACTTTTTTTTTTTCTCCAGGTATTGTATCAGCAGAAAGCATCTCCCGCATTTGTAAATTATTTTTAGATTTATAATCTAGATTTTGTAGTTTTTAAGGTATTGTCTGGGACCTGGCTATCTGTAAGTCGTTCTCAGGAGCAATTGTGAGGTTTCTAGGCACCGCAGAGAAGTGAAAGAAAGGTAGGGGAGGGGATTTATTGATTTAAAAACCTTGGAGAGGACCTGGGGAAATGGAAAGGATCCCCTGACCTGAGGCAAAGGAATGCTGAGGTTTTATGGACTTTTGGTAGGGGTGGAGTTTGAGGGGCAGGCTCCATGACAGGTAAGGAGCTGGTTGGGGGTTCCCTCCTGCTCACAGGAAAGGTAAAAGGAAGTTGTATTCAGGAGGGGTGGGGAATGGGGGGGAAGAAGAAGGAAGATGAACTGTTGTTTCAGCAACTCAGCCATGTTGAGTCAGGACCACAATAATTTAGTAGTTCATATTCAGGCTGGAACCTATCAGTGATGATTCTTTTCTAAGTTTTTTTTTTGTTTTTTTGTTTTTTTTTTTTTTCAGAAAAGTCACTTTCCTATCCTTCAGGTTCCTAAGCTGAATCTTTGTGGTAGGCTTGGTCTTTCTGCTGTACTGCATTCTGAGGGTCTTTGGTGGCTCAGTGCCAGCTGTGTGCTTTAGTCTGATCCCCCATTGCATGGATGTTCATTTACTTGGATATTCACAAAAGCAAATCTACCAGGTCCAGGGCTTTGCTTCCACATGGGTAACAAAATATCCTACATTACTGTCTTTGTCTTTGCTTTATGCTTATGTTGCAAATTTGGTTTTCAAATCTCTTTGCTTTATTTTTAACTTATCCTTTTTATCTCTTTTTAAATTTTCCCTTATATTTTATAGTCTTATTCATTCAGATAAGATAATTTCTTATTGTTATAGGCAACTGAGTTAGCTAGAAATATTATAGGCAGTCAGACAGGGATGTGCCCTCAGAAGGAGCCAGTACAGAAGGCAAGATAGCCCTGAAACTTTGGGAGAGACAGACACCCCAGCTGTTGACTCATCTAAAGGCCGAAGATCAAACCAATGCATCCGTCCCTAAAGATAAGCATCATGGATCAATAAGCACCTTGAGAAAACCAGGAAGAGTCATTAATCCAACCCCCAAAAGGAAAGCCCCTTGCTATGTGACTTGGTTCCCCATTTGATCCTGATTTAATAAATTTTACCAGAGCAATTGTACTTATAGTCTTATGAGCTGACCATTGTTTTGTCCACCTCATATGACAGTTCCCCTGTTTTCTACCTCACCTCATGATTTTGCTCTATAAACATCCCTAGAAAAGGCAGATTCCCAGGCAACCTACTCAGGTCCCCTTCTGTCCCTCTCTGGGACAGAAGCTTCCTTTTCCCCAATAAATATATTTTGCTCTCAAGCTCTGTTTGTTCCTAAAATACATTCTTTGGATATAGAGAACACAAACCTTTTCCAGGTATCTCTCAGGTTGGGAGTTTCATTACCCAATTTGATTATGACAAGTAGGCTATGACATCTTAGACAAAGACAGCTTTGGATAGTCTTCACCAACATGATTCTTTTATCTGATCTCATAGACTGCATAGCTCACCATTCATTGCACAACCTACATAACCCACATTTTTTGAACACCTGGACAATTCACGGGTGACATGGAATGCTTTTGCTGCCTCTGTGGAGTTCACAGTTGAAAGTGAGCTGAGGTGTTTGATAATCCACCTCAGAGATTACATACGAGGGCTGGGGAGACAGCTCAGCAGCATAAACATCTGGCTGGTATGTGCAAGGTCCTGAGTTCAATCCCTGGTACCACAAAAAAAAAAAATGAAAAAGAAAAAGAGTATGTAAGATTGCCCAACTGATGCCGCCCCACCTAAGGTCCATTGCTATCATACAAAACTCATCTTTGTTCTTTAATGAAAATTTACTTACTATATTTCTCTGTGCATAATAAACCACCCAACTTATTGAAATTTACTTATAACCTAAGTTATTCTCTTCTGATTAATAATGTTTTAAACATGCAGGTCTTGTGTAATACCTTAGATAACATATTTACAAATAAGTGCTTCAATAACTGGCCAAAACCAGTTATATGAAAGTTTTACATTCCCTACAAAGATTTTGGGGATGTTATTAACATTTGGCAAATTATTACTTTCTACTTTGTACAAATTATTACTTTCTACTTTGGGATGGGGGAAATAAGTGGGGATTGAACCCTAAAATCTTTCTATTTATTTTAAGGCAAGGTCTTGCTAAGTGGTTGCATTATTCAGGCTAAACTTGGACTTGCCTGCCTCAGCCTACCGGAGTGCTGGGATTGCAGGCACACACTGCCATACCTATTGACATTCCACAAATTGGGGGGAACAACAGACATACTCCTCCCAGTTCACCTTTTTTTTTTTTTTTTTTTTTTTTTTTTTTTCCGGAACTGGGGATTGAACTCAGGCCTTCTTCCTAGTAAAATTTTTACATCCGTATGCTCCGCTCACAGGCCCAGAGCCTAGCTGGCCAAGGAGGCTCCAGTCCCAGCAGTCCTGCCTGTTCTCTGCATGCTCAGCAGGAAGGCTGTGCTGCTTCTGGACTTCAGTCTTGACTGAAAGAAGGTGGTGAATACACTAAAACTGTCACCCCAGGTGCAAATGTGTTTGAGCGAGGGCACACGGCTCACTGTCCATCCCATAGTCATTTCTCATCACACACCCGAGTTTCTCTTCCTAGTAAGATTCCAATGGCAGGTGAATTTTTACACATTTTCAATTCACATCTGGCATCTCTAAAACATGACAGATTCATTTATTCATGCAGAAAACGGTTACTGAACTGACTCAGGCATTACACTCTGTGCTGGATGCTGGGAAAGCAGTGGGGGACTGAACAGATACAACCCCTCCTCCCTTCAGGCAGCTTAAAGTATGGCAAGTGTTATGTTTGTGTCAAGTTGTCCCCCCCAAAGCCTCATGCAGTCAAGGGGTGGGGACTTCCAGAGTTTGAGATTAATTCATGATCTACTGGAACTATGGATTTTAGTATTACTGGGATTATGGGTGTGAGCACTTCCCCCAGCCTGGGGCAGAGAGTCTGAATGTAATATAAGACAGAGAGAAGACTTTCTGCAGCCATTGCTCTTTGTTGTTGCTGTTCTGCCTCTATGAACTGCTGCTCTCTGCCATGTGCCCCTCTGCCTTGGAACCTGCTAAATATGGACCTCCAGTAACTATGAGCTAAATAAACCTTTCCTTCCTTCAATTTGGGCATTGGGTATTTGTCCCAGCAATGAAAGAAGAATAACTAAGACAGCAAGGATGCTGCTTAACGTAAATTACGTAGGTTATGATACAGTGTGGCATTCATAAAATGTGCTTCCAGGAGAAAGGCAGTGTGCTAGTGCAGTGATTTGAACCAAAAGATGTCCCTCCTCCCAGGCATGCACTAACAAGGGCTGTGGGAAGACAAGCGCTCCCTGACAAGGAAGTGGAGCTGGGAGTACTGAACGAGCGGAAGGTAGAGAGAGGTGAGGAGACCGCAGCTGGTAGCGAAGGACCTGAGAGAGAACCGAAGGTAACCTTTCAGGCTGTGGCCCCACCCTGCACTTCTACTTTATGTGGAATCAGGTTAAAAGCCTTATTTCACCTTAATTCTTCATACCATGAGCTCTTTTGCTGAAAATACTAACATTGCACTATGTTGGCACTGTTTTCAATATCTAAATATAATGGTGAATCTCCTGACAAAGTGTTCATTGTCAAATTGTGACTAATTTAAATATATCTTAACTAAGTTGTTTAGTTTGGATTGAGATTACATTATGATAGATTATATGAAGGAAGAAAAAAAATTAAAAAGTGAAAAGATAATATTCATATCTCAATGCAAAGACAATGTAAATATTTTAGAATGCTCTCGTATACTGTTTTCTATAGCTATTTTACAAAGATTACATCACATAAACAGTTTTATAATTCAATATATTTTTAAAACTAATTGCTTCACTTTTTATTATAAACTTTGTTAACATTAATTTAATAGCTACATAGCATTTCATTATGTGGCTATATGCCACTTTATTGAGCTTATTTCCAAATTGTTGAACATGTGGGTTCCATTGTTCAATATGTAACAGACATGGTGGCACATGAAAATTACATGTAATTAACAAATTGCACAGAACTTATTTATTCATCACGGTTCATTCACCAGGACAGAATGAAGTAAATATTAGACATAATTTCAAGTGATGAAGTAGTTAAGACAGCTTACTTGTACATCTGAAAAGAATTTAGCAAAGCAAAAAGCAAATCTTAAAAGCGAAGTCACTGCTCAAGAATACTGACTTCCACCCCCTACATTCTGCCTCCAACTATTAGCAGATTTTTTTAAATCCCAGTCTCAAAATGAGCTGTAGTGAAATGTAATGAGTATTTTTGTCATGTTGGAAAATCCCAGCAAGCCATCCTAAAATCCCACTAGTGAAGTAATGTGTCACATTAATACATTTTATAGGCTTAATCTTGTGCTACTTAATTGAGTAGTTTACTATCTGTGACAGTAGCTTCACACACACACACACACACACACACACACACACACACAGAATCTGAGAGAAAAGAGCGATTGTAAGCTGCTATATCTATCTCTTTATTTGAGCATGTCTTGGTGCTGATACTTATTACAGTGCTACCTATGTGCCACCTCCCTTTCTTTAATATGGGGCTGTTTGGGCCAGAGAGATAGCTCAGCCAGCTAATGACCTGACCACAGTTTGGCCTCCAGCACCGTATGCCATGCCAGCCTCATTTCCAGGGTGGGCTGAGCCAGCCACAAAATAAAGGGGTTGGGGGTGTTTACCTGACGTGAAAGCAAATTGGAATTGCTACTTTCTTGTTCAAACTGGTTTCGTTTAACAGATGTATGACCAATCCGGATGTCATGGCTCAGGGTTTCCACAGAGAGACTGTTAGGATTTAAGTCTACAGTGTCCCACCAAAGTCTCATAGGTTCAGAAGTCAGGCTTTTAGAAGGTGATTGGATACAGGGAAGCTATGCTCCTCAGAGGATAGATCCACTGATGGGCTTATAGCTTAACGTGCTGTCAGGAGTGGAGCAAGTGGGAGATGGGTCACTGGGTCATGGTGTGACCTGGAAGAGTGTGTTCTGCCTGGGACTGTTCCCTTCTGCCTTTCTCTCTGCTTCCTGGTCACCTTGAGCAGCCCTCCTGTGCCATACCATTTCTCTCATGGAGCTGGTCAGTCATGAGCTGATCCTTCTAAAACAATGAGCTAAAATAAACCTCTCCTTATTTACATCAGAGGTGTCAAGTAATTTGTCCCTGAGATAGACAGGTATCTTATACAGAGACACTGACAAGAGACATAAATTATATTCATTGTACTATGAGGATAGTGCTAAAGGACAGCTGGTGTACAGCAGCCCGGAACCAGACTTCCAGGGTAATCACTCTTTCACCCCACAGCCAGTAGCTGGAAAGGATGAGCAGCACATGGACTGGTCCATGAAGACATGCCCCTCGAGCTGAATCTGATGGGAACAGACCAAGCTTAGAGTTAAGGCTGACATTTCAAAGCCAAACTCACTGGATTTAATTCTTAGTCAATTCTGCATTACAAACATCCTAGAGAAAATAAATCACTTCATCTTTTTATGTCATTTTTCTTTAAAAAGAAAATGGAGATAACAGTATTAATTGCCCTATTATATTGTTGAAAGAATAACCTGATATAATTTATATGGACCTCCTACAAAGAGTTCCTGCAGCGTAAAAAGCACCCAATGAATTATTATTATCATTATAAATATTATTCCCCTGTATCAATGTGTAAGTTTCTTTCCTTTGAGCAATATGATAAGTAATGTGTTCTTCAGACATCCCTTATTGCTCTTTAATATACTGTTAAGAATCTTTTCTTGATGCCTGTCTATATTTGAAACATGACTTTCCTCTTCTCTTTCAAATCCCTTGTCTTTATTTTGTGAATTGTTTTTCATTTTTTGTTATTTATTTATTTATTTATTATTTATTTTTAATGTATTTGGAACAGGATCTCACTATGCAGCTCTGACTTATAGTGATCCACCTGTGTTCAGCCTCCCCAGCCCTGGAATTACAGGTGCGTGCCACCGCGCCCAGTGTCAGTGGCCAGCTCAGTCGGCCCAGGCATGAGACCAGTGTGGCATGTGGTGCCAGGGATCAAACCCCAGTCCCTGAGCTTGCCTAAGCAAGTAATCAGTCCACTGAGCTATCTCGCCAGCCCTTTGTTTGGTTTTTAGAACATAAGTCCAGAAAAATTTAAGACAATATCTGGTGCATAATCCAGGATATCCTCCTCTACATGTTCTAAAATGGGTGGCTGTTATGATATTAAAATGCTTTATATACTAGAAGGCCAAACATCCTAATTTGTTTAGAATGGCACTACATTGGGAGACTTGAAAATTGCCTTAGAATTTTTTGGTAGCCAACCTGGAAGTCCATTCCTGTTCCCATGTTTTCTTTCTTTCTCTTCTTTTTTTGAAGTACCAGGAATTGAACTCAGGACCTTGAGCTTGCCAGGCAAGCGCTTATTCTACTGAGCTATCTCCCCAGCCTTATGTTTTCTAATTATGTTTTTCACTTGTAATAAAGTAAAACTAGTAGCAAGAAATCTTGGAAATAAGCATAGGTAGAATGGGTTGGCCTCCCACTTTTGTTCCACCTCTGTCACTCTCATTTAGTGGAGAAAAGTGGCATTTACCAAAATAGATCTCTCATTTTAACTGCAGATTGAATCTAGAAGATAACTATGACACTGTGATTATTCTTTCTCTTTTCCAAGTATTTTCACAGGGCAGCAAAAATAAAAAAATTTCTCTGCTCGTTTCAGGAGGTGAGATCTTGTTTACAAAGTACCAGCAAGCCTTTGAACCATTTGGCAAATTGAAATTATTGAAAACAGAGCTTGTGTACAACAACACATTTCAATTTATCCTTGTAAAAGAAAAATAATAAAACAAGTTACACAAGGTGTCAAGTGGTACAGAAGATTTGATTTTTAAATTTATGAACTAATTGATCTTTGGAATATCTCGACTTTGGAGAAGAAAATTTGATGGTACCCTGGGGTGGCAAGCAAAAAGCCATTCACGTACCAAGAATAGCTAACTAAATAGCAATACATTCCGGAAACATAAGTAGGAGTAGAAATAATTTTGAGAAGAAAAAAAAATAAATTCAGTGGTATGATTTGGATGTGGCTTGGGTGTACCATCCCAAAACTGATGTACTGCAAGCTTGGTCTCCGCTGCGGTAGCTGGGAAATGCGGTCTAATGCAGTTATTAAGGCCCTAGGAGCTAACTCCTGGAGGGATTAGTGGCGCTCCTGCAGGGTGAGTTGGTTGGAATGGGAGCGCATGGAAAGCAGTGCCCCGCCCCCTCCCGCCCACTCACCTGCCCTGTCTGAGCCTGCTGTCCCTGCACACTGAGCTGGTTTCTTTTCTGTTAGTCTGCTACACTGTGACACAGTAGAGGGAAGGGGGGATTTCTCAGCAGAGGCCAAACAGGTGTGGACCCCGTCTTTTTAGACTCTCAATCTCCAGAACTGTTACCTGAACAAATTAGCCAGTTACAAACCTTTTGGCACACAAGCAGAAATCCGCATCACATAGCCAGGAAAACAATCAGCTAGGTACATGATTGAACAAAAGCACTTTAAGACAATGTTCTAGAAATTTTCCTCTTAGGATTTTTTCTCAGGAGGCTACTGGAAAGTGCACTTCACCAAAAGACAGGCAAAACTCCTCCAGAAAGAAGCCATCTAGGAAGCAAAGAATCCTGCATAGGAGAGGGCAAAGGATATGCCTGGCATGAGGGCACCGGCAGACTGCGGGACCTTGGAAGCAGTCAGCTTGAAGGATACAGGCAGTTTAAGGACGCAGGCAGCTTCCAAGAGACACCTCCACTGGAAGGAAGAGATTGGCTGACTTGATCTGCTGCTTGGGTTGTGAGATATTCTTTTGAGAAGCTGGAGGCTGATTTAGCTGGTAAATTACCATTTTTGAATATAACGTTTATTAACTTGAATAAAAGCAAAAAAAGGATGAAGAAGAAAATTATTAAATGTTTTATAACTGAGCTCTCACCAATAATTATGTAGTTACTATGTCAGAAACCCTGATTATTTGTCCTCCGATTGCGATATAACCATTTTAGGGATTTTTTAGGGGCCGAGGAGATAGCTCAGTAGAATAAGTCCTTGCCTGGTAAGCACAGGTATCCTGAGTTCAATCCCTGGTACCACAAAAAAAAAGGAATTTTTCAGAAATGTGTATGTACTTGTGTATGTGTGTCTAATAGTTATAAGCTTATAAAATTAAGTAAAAAGCAATAACTAATATTTAATATCAAGAAGGTAATAAAAGAAAACAAGAGGCAAAAAAATGTCATAGGACTGTCCTGCTACAATGTTGTATATGATTAAATTTCTAAATTTCTGTGTAAAAATGTGTAATTGTTTATTTCTTTTTTTTACTATTTTTATTTTCTTTCACATTCTATAGGGATTTAAAGTTTAGCATAGCAACAATGAATAGAAGCAAAATATTTAGAAACATGAAGGTCAATGCCAGAAAAAAAATGCTAAAATTGTTGTTAAGTGGTTGTGTCTTATAGTATTAGCTAAGGAACAAAAGAAGGAGGTAAGTAACTGCTCTTTTCTGATATAACTTTAGGTCCTCTTTAGCTTTGACTTAAAAATTAGCATCATTAGAACACACTGTCCTTGTAAGCACAACTTTAAAAAAAAATATTGATAGAGAAGTCATCTTGGTTAGGTTTGGGGAAAGGTACAGGTGAGGCATTTGGTACTGAGGAACTTTGGGTAGCTGTGAGGACAGGGGGAAGAAAAGCAAGAGATTCCCCAGTTAGATTTCACTGCAGAGAACAGAGAAATCCCTACCAGAGCCTTGGGCTTGAGGAGTCCTTAGCCATGTCTTTCATCGTTCCCACTCGTGATTTGTCATCCCAGTCCCACTTGAGAGAGCGCTGGAAGCATGGAGAGATGCCTGTGAGGCCCTGCAGTTGATGCTCGCTCGAACTGAGGCTGTCCCTTTGGTCTGGCACTCTCCTTTAGGTAATGGTGAATGCTTCTGTGAAACGCTCTTTAGTTTCTAGGCCAATAAATCAAAGGTCAAGAAAACGTGGCGTGAATGGGCCTCCATCTCTAGCCAGGTTGTCGTCCTTCTTGCATTATTTGCTATGTTTTATACATTTTCATTTTCTAGTGATACAACATTAACATTGAATTGCAGGTAATGAGAGAAAAAGGCTTCAAACTATGTGCATGAAAATCACTGAGTATTCCATACCCTCATGCCTAAGCCGCTCCATGCTTTTCAATTTAATGAGCATTATCAAATTTGGCAATGCAAGATTAAAATAATGAGAATTGTTCATTGATTGACTCTCTGGAACTCACTATATAGCTGTAGAGAAAGAGATATAGAAATATCTCTACCTGCCAGATATCTAGCATGCAGGCCAAAAGAGTGCAGGTAAATGTCAGGTGAACGTCACTCATTGTTGCTCCGTAGAGAACTGAAATCAAGTAGAGGAAATGACTTCAGAAAAGACAATGCAGAGTAGATCTAGCGAATGACACGCCATGGTATATGCAAAGTAAGCTGAAGACACCAGGCATCTGAAAGCAGAAACTGCAGTGGAGGAAAGATAATGACTTCAGTTTCCTCTTTATTGAATTTTTCTTTCATACTGAAGTCACTCACCCCTCAGAGAATGAAATGATGTCCAAGATAGAAATAGGTGACTGGTCTAGGGAAGCAGTCTCGAATTCAATCTTAGCTATGTCAATTTGCAGAACATGCTGGCACTTTTAGTGCAAGGAAAGGAGTGAAATAGCTCATGGAGATAAGATAGGACTGCAGATACACCACAGGGGTGAAGAAGCTCACAGGAGGAGGAGCACAGCAGGAAGAGGGCCAGAGACTCTGCTAATGGACTGGAACCGACAAATGGAGGCACAGAAGAGGTAGAGACGAAGGCAACTCAATAGCAGAGAGAAGAGTGAGTCACGGACACCCACAAGAGGAAGAATTGAATCAGCAAGTGGTCCACTGTTATGAAACACTTCAGGAAAACCCAGGTGAAGATCAGGAAATCCTGCTGCATCTGGCAATTAGAAGGTCACAGGCAAGGACTGGAGATGTAACTCAGTAGCTGGGGGTTTGCCTGGCACATGAAGCTGGTGCTTGACTCCCAACATCACAAAAAAGCCTCTAATAAATTCTGCAAGCAAACATTATTAGGGACAGGAGTAAAGTGTGAAAAGAGAGAAAAAAAAAGCAGTGTAATTCTCTTGTTTAAGAACAGATGAAGATGATAGACATTAGAGTAAATAATTATCCCTACAGTAACCGGGCTTAATTATAGTATGCCTGTGGATATAACACCTGTCAGTAAATAGGTGAACAGACCCTTCTTCCTATGGTGACACAAATAAATTCTGTTCAGTGTCTGTATCTTGGTTTACTGTATTCTTGTTGATTCTGTGTGGCACTTCCAATTTACTTTAGAGAGAAAGAGACTATAATTTGGAGGATTAATCTCTTCCTCTTTTACGTACCACTGTTATTTGGCAATTTCATGTACTTTAAATCAATTACAAGGGTGTAAAGAACTATTTTATTAGCAGTGCAAACACATTCAGAATGCTGCAGAATATAAGCTAACACATTCTGGTCTTGTGACTGTGGTCAGAAGAGTGGGCCTGGTGAGCGTGACTGGCAACTAGAAAGTGAAGAGGGGCCCTGGGCCACAGCAGAATGAGCAAGGAGGGACAGCGGGAGACAAGATCAAAGAGCGAGAAACGATGGCTCTTCCGAGAGTCCCGCAGGCTGCCCTAAGAACTTCGTCTTGTGTTCTGAGTGAAGTCGTGCCAGGTCTACTTTCATAGCTGCATTTGTCTCTACCACATATCTCTTAGTAAAGAAAGTTTTTAAAATATAGTTTTATTACTTTTAAATTCTTACTAAGTTGCAGCAGTTTTTGTTTTTTTGTTTTTGTTTTTTTCTTTTTGAAGTTACGTTTATGTTTAATAAACTAGAACTTGTCAGGTGTGGCTGCACACACATATAATCCCGGAACCTGGGAGGTGGAAGTAGGAAGATCACAAGTTCAAACCCAGTTTTGGAAACTTAGAGGCTCAGTGAGATCCTGGCTCACAATAAAAAATAAATGCAACTGGGGATATATTCAAGTGAAAATGACCTTGTTTCAACCCTTAGTACCTTGATAAAGGGGCGGGGATAGCAGGGTTTTTTGCTTTGTTTTGCTTTGTTTTGCCCAGCTGAGCCTACCTGGAGGGCAGGGCTGGTGCAGCCCGTGGTGACGAGGATCAAACCGCGGTCCCCTGTGCCTTCCTCAGCTTGCCTAAGCAGGTGCTTTAGACTGCTAAGCTATCTCATTGCCCGCCCCCTTTTTTGAGAGAGCATATGTTTACATGGTTGCATTCATTATATGGAACTGGTACATGTACACAGTGGATCTTAATTCTTATTTATCTCCTTTATTCCCACTCACCTTCCTCCTGCTACATCTCTTGGTTCCCTGGTCTCTTGCAAAAGTTCTGTCTCCCTGTTTTCTATTATCTGTTTGCTCTTTCCTTACACTTCTGGTTTCTCTCCCAAGACAAGACAAGCAACACTGATGCTGTCTGATTCATTTCACTTCTGGTGTCAGAGTTCATCCATTTTCATACAAATGCATCAAATTTATCTTCTTTGTGGCAGAGTAGTATTCTACTGACAATACACACTGATTTCTCTTCCCTTTATTTTGCATGAGTTTTCTCATACAGGAGAAACTATTCAGTATTTAAGGTTGTGTGCTTGACCTATTTCATGTAGAAAGTTTTTGAGGTACATACATTTTCATAAAAATAACTGAAATTCATCATTAGTTGTAGGATAGTAGTATTCCATATACATACCACATTTTTGAAAATCCATTTGTCTATTTTTAGACATATAGTCTGCTTCCAAAATAGGACTGTCATGAATCCTGCCATGAAAAACAGGAGTATGCATTTATCACTGTGATAGAAGGTCTTCACTCCTCAGGAAGATACTAGAGGGGGAATAGCCGCATTGAGTGGAATTTCTGTCTTTAGTTTTTTTCCATAAGGCTGTACTAGGTTACATTCAACAAAAAAGATCTCCTTTTTCCATGGAGCCTCACCAGGACTTATTATTACTTGATTTCTTGATAAGGACCACATTTTCTGGAGTAACATGTAAACTTCAGTAATGTTTTAATTTGCATTTCTCCAATAGCCAGCAACATTGAACACTTCTTCCTGTATTTATAAGTGATCTGTATTTCTTCAGTTACAAAAGTATCTATTCATTGCAGTTGCCTGTTTATTGATTGGGTTTTTATTTTGGGAGATCTGATTTTTTAGTTCTTTTTTTTGTACTCATTATTAACTTTATTGAAAAATCAATAATAATTATATATCAAATTAAATTGTAGATAAATATTGAAATGTGAAAGACATAAGACAGAGTCAATTTTAGAAAAACATTTCTGAAATGCATACATAACATGAGATTAATAATAGATTGCTTGCACATTGTAAAAAATTATTTACAAACTTAAATGAATATAACAATAAAATTGTCTAAAATAAACATGAAGAAGAAAGAATTTATAGGTCAGTCATATAGCAGCTCTTTCTGTGCCAACCAAGAAACTCATATTCATATAATTGGAATTCTCAAAGTAGAAGTCTATATTAACCTAATCAAATACTGTATATCAAATATTGTGTGAGTACTCTGAATTGATTACAGATGATAGCGTACATATGATACGCTACATTTTGGCCTCTTAGTAGAAATTTTCTCAAAGTAGAAAATTTTAAAGTTTTAAAATTTCTGAATTTAGCTAAAATTATAGCACCACATTTCCAAGAAAAATGAGCCTTTTGCACAAGATATATAAAGAAATCATACCAAGATATATAACACTGAAGTTGTCTAAATCTAATTGTGAAGAAAAAAATCACTAAAGCATGTACATAGAAAAAAAAAACATTAGCTATGGAAGAACAAAACTAAATAGCATCTTATTCAACATTAGAAAAGAAAAAACAGCAAGTGGGTAAGAAACTAGTCTTATTTATTCAAAGGACTGAAAAAAAAAAAAAGAATTGTCCTCATTGAATTTTATACTTAGCAAGCATACCTTTGAAAACTAAAAATAAAGTATTTTCTAGTTATACAAACTCAAAGTATTCTAATACCTCCAGATACAGCATATAGAAAATTATAAAGACGGTAGTAAAGAAGACAAGAGAAGTTGCTGTATGGTCCTGGATAAAGAATAAAGAGCTCTTGAAATGGTAGTTATTCAGGACTATGTAAAATATAATTATATTAGACAAACCCATTTTAAAGGTCCTTTAAAATATATCAATCTTATGTCAGGATATATAGATAATTTTTTCATGTGTGCATGCATGCATGTGTGTGTGTGTGTGTAAAAGATGAAAACCTAATACAAAGTCAATGAAAATACACTTTTTGAAGTTTCTCATACTAAGATAAAATATCGTGCCATGTCTTCTTAATAGATTGTAAGTCAAAGAAACAGTATAAGTCATAAAACAAAAATTAAAATTAAACAACATTCAGAAACTTGATTATTAATTCAAAATTAAATTAAATATTTCAAAATAATCTTCAAAAATCAAAATTAAATTGTGAGTCCAACTAAGAGGCCAAAATGTAGTGTATCATATGTATGCTATCATCTGTGATCAATTCATAATACACAATATTTAATACACAGTGTTTGATTAGGTTAATATAGACAAAAATATCTACTAAGAAAAAGTTTTCATAATAGTAAATAATTACTAAAAATAACACATAACGAAAATACTGGAATGGCAAATATATGACTAGCACTTTTAACAATTTGGGATAGGACATCGCACAAAGTTCTAGTGTGTGATGGACATGGACAGTGTCCATGACACTTACTGGTGGCCAGGTGTCACTTGTGGGACTGAGCTACTGTTATTTCCTTGATATCCACCCTGTAGACCTAGACAGAAACATGACCCATTAGGTGCAGGAGAAGTTGATTTGTAGAGTACACTGATGGAAATATTTCTGAATTTAGCTAAAATTATAGCACTACATAGCTGCTGTATACAAAAAAATAATTGAAAGACTGCTGTCGTATACTTCTTTTTCTCCTATGATTGTTTGCCCTATTTGGTGGGTTCTCTCCATTCTCATTCATAGGGTTGTGATCATTTCAATACCTCTCAAAAATATCTTTTAATAGTCTGTGTAGGGTTGGCTTTATTGTCATGAAATTCTTTAGTTCTTTTTTTTATTTTTTTAATTATAAAATCACATCTGCATTTTATTTTTTATTCTCAAGAGAAAAATTAGGCTGACATTTGTGATATTCAAGAACACTTGTGCAAGTGCACCTGCCTAGGAAGCTGACAGGCTGAAAGACTCTCCAAAGGATTGCAGATGTGGAGGACACTCTTTTTAAAAAGCAAGTGGGTACTTAGGAGCAGAATTGTGTGAAAGTTCTGGATGGGAAACAATTACATGTGGACTGTAGTTGTTCTTTATCATGCAAGTATTTCACTTCTCCATTAAACTTGAAAGAGAGTTTTGGAGGATATATCAGTCTGTGTTGGAATGTGTTTTCTTGAAAGATTTGTAATACTTGACTTGATGGTTTGTGAAGAGAAATTTGCCATTATTCTGATGGGCTTTCATTTAATTATGATCTATTTCTTTTCTCCAGTGGATTTTAGTACATGTTCCTGTGCTGAATTTCTGGGATCTTGAATATTATATGCCTGGGTGTGGTTTTAATTGGGTTGATGTTGTTTGGAGCTGTATATGCTTTGGTTACTTCAATGTCAGATTGTTTCCCCATATTTAGGAAGTTTTCTGCTATTGCTTCTGCCCATATTCTTTTTCTATCATTTGTATTGACTCCTTCTTTCTCATTGATGTCTATTAGTCTCCATTGTTCATCTTTGCATCATCTTGCAGATGTTGAATTATATTTTCCTGCATCTGAGTGGCTTCTGAGAGATCTTTTCTTACCTTTTCACTAGCTGCATAGTGTCTTCAAGGTCTGAAAGTCTATTTGCACTTCCATTCAAATGGTTTTCCAGCTTGTGATTGAGGTTTTAATTCCCTGTATATCACTTTGAATCTGATTCATGTCTTCTATTTCTTTTCTATATAGTTCAATCAAGGATTCCATCATTTTTCTATTCTCCTTTATTTTTTTAATCAGTGTCTTCTTTAGAAGCACTTAGTACTTCTTTCATTATAGTTATTTCATTTTTTACTACAGAAATTATTTCTGGTCTGATTTCCACTACCTTTCTGAAGTTTTTTCTTTACTTCAGATGCTATTATTTCAGAGATTTCAGGTGTGTGATTTCCAATTTCTTCTATGCTATTGTCTCCTGCATTTGTTCTGGGTGGGCTCAGGGCCTGAGAATGCATTTTGCTCCTTCTTTTTGTCATTTTGTATAGCACTGTCTTCTAACCTTTGGTGTAGAGATTAGAGTTATTACCTTAGCACCAGGTCTGGATCTAACAAGATCAAACTCTTCCAGGTGGTTATGGCTTGGATCTGGCTGCTGTGCTCACTTCTTCCTGCTACAGCCCTTAGAAGTGAATCCATGGTGACACTCTGGCAAGGTGTTCTGTTTCTAGATCAGTTGGGTGGTTCTAGCCTCTCTGCAGAGAGTTCAGTCACAGAGTTCTTCACTGGGCTTGTCTAATGGAGGAAGTTTCACACACACACACACACACACACACACACACACACACATACACACCTGGCCTTGATGATGACCGGAGTGAAGATCTGGAAGGCCCTGGATGGTCCCACTCACATGCTGAGCCTGGAGGCTGGCTGGAATGAGTTTTGTTCGTTATGTATTTTAGATATCAATCTTCTATCTGAGGTGTAGCTTACAAAAAGTAAATTTTAATTTTATATTTCATGCTCACTCTGCTGTTTCCTTGGCTCTGTAGAGCTTTTTAATTTGACATGGGTCCTATTTTTTTGTTTGTTTTTGTTTTTTCTGATCAAGAAGGGGTGCTTTATTGAGCAATGAGGGGATCCCAGGGAAAGCAAGTTGGGTGGGACAGGAGGCTCTTCCACTGAGTCCTTGCACTTCAGGTCCCTGAGGATAGGGTTCCCGGCAGGGTCGTAGGCACACTCTGCAGGAACCAAACTCTTCTCCACAGTGCTACCCTCATGCATGACCTCGAAGTTGACTCTCTGGTAAGATCTTCACTGTGCAGGTGTCATGCTCAGGTAGCTGCTGCCCATGTATTTGTTGTCACTCTGTTTGGAGGACTGTGTGGTCTCCACGCCTTGGGGGACAGTGGTGCCATCAGCCTTCCAGTTCACGGTCACAGTGCCTGGGTAGAAGTTATTTATCAGACACATCAGCATGGCCTTGTTGTCCTGGAGCTCCTCAGGGGAGGGCGGGAACAGGGTGACTGTGGGTGCAGACTTGGGCTGACGTAGAACAGTCAGCTTTGACATGGGTCCTATTTGTTGATCTTGGTGGTACTTCTTGGGCAGCTGGTTTTCTGATCATAAAATACTTATTTATGAGCTCAGGTGTCACTTGTCTTATGGAGCAGCAGATTAAGTGTTATTGTTTTGATATTTAGATTTTTTTACCCTTTTTGATTTTACTTTAGTATATATGAGAAATATGGGTCTAGATTCAATCTTCTGCATGTGAATAACCGGTTTATCCATCAACACCATTTGCTGAAACAGTTGTATTTCCTTCAGAATGTTCTGAGTTCCTTTGTCAATAATTAGGTAGTTGAGTGCACCAGGTGTTGTTCGTGGGTCACTATTCCGTTGCGCTAAAATACGTGTCTGCTTTTAGGCCATAGCATGCTGTTTTAATCACTGTCTCTGTGTAAGACATGGTATCTTAGAATCTGAGACTGTGGTGCCTCATGCTTTGCACTTATTACCCAGAATTGCTTTTGCTATTCTGAGTTTCTTCTGATTCCATAAAAATTTTAAGAATACTTTGTAGTTGTTTGAGGGATCCTATTAGTATTTTGATTGGAATTGCAATCAATTTCAATCTTTCTAACAGCCTTGGAATTATTTTTAATAGTATTGATCTTGCCTGTCTAGGAACAGGAGATATTCCTCCATGTTCTGATGTTCTTTATTATCTCCTTTTTTTAGGAGTTCTGTAGTTTTTGTTGTGTAAATATTTTACTACCATGGCTAGGTTAGTTCCTAAGTGTGCTATTGTAAATGGTACGTTTTTTCTAATTTCCTTTTCAATGGGTTTATTAGTCATATCAGAAATGCTATGAATTTTTCTGTGTTGATTTTGTATCTTGTAATAGTGTTGAATTTGGTTGATTTTATATCCTGTTATATTGATTAATTTGGATATTAATTTTGAAGTCTTCTGATAGAAATTTTGGGGTTTACAATATAAAGGAGTGTATTACCTGTAAGTAGTGATAATTTCATTTCTTCTATCCCCTTTATTTCTTTCATTGGCCTGATTGCTCCTACTGATATTTCTCATACTATGTTGAACACAAGAGGGGGTAATGTAAAGTTTTGTCTTGTTAAGGAGAAGAGTTGTCTTGTTCCTGATTTTAAAGGGGAAGCTTCAATCTTCTCCACATTTAATACAATGTCTTTACTTTTTATGGCATTACATCTTTTTTTTTTTCCAGGAATTGAACTCAGGTCCTTGAACTTGCCAGGGAAGTGCTTATTCCACTGAGCCAACTCCCCAGCCCTTTAATATAATGTTGGTAATGAGTTTTTCATAAATGGATTTTACCAGATTAAAACAAGGCCCTTCTACACATGTTTTCTTCAAGGTTTTGAACTTGGATGTTGAATTTTGTTAAAAAAAAAAAAAAAAAGAAGAAGGTGGGGTTCCCCATCTATTGGTAAGATTAGGTGATTTTTCTCTCTTTGTTTCTGTTTATGTGGTATATTGTATATATTAATTTGTGCATGTTGACCCATCCTTGCATATCTGGGACAAAACCTACTTGGTCATGTTCTGTGATTATTTTGATGCTTTGTTGCACTTCGTTTGCCGATAATTTCTTATTGATGATTGGGTATCAATTTTCATTAAGGAGTCTGGCCTACAGCTTTCTTTTTCAGTTGGATCCTTGTCTGGATCTGGAATCAGAGTGACATTGCCCTCAGGGAATGAACTTGCAATCACGCTTTCCTTTTGGATTACATTTAGGCATTTGAGGAGCACTGGCAGTACAATCTCCCTGAAAGTCTAGCTGAATTTAGGAGTGAACCTATCACACCCAGGCTCTTCTTAGTTGGTAGATATCTTTATTTCTACCTCAATTTTATTGCATGGACTGCTCTACACATTTATGTTTCTTTGTTGAATTTTGATAATTCATATGTGTCTTGGAATCTGACTATGTGTTCAAAATTTTCCCATTTATTAGACTGTAGCTTTTCATAAAATATACTAATGATCTTCTGAATTTCAGTAGGGTCTTTCTCATTTTGCCTTTCTCATTGTATTGATGTGATTTTTTTGTCCCTTCTTTTTGATAAGTTTTTCCAAGAGTTTATCCAATTCGTTCATTCTTTCAAAGAAGCATCTCTTCAGGTCATTAATTCTTTGTATTGTTTTGTTTGGTGTGTATTTTCACTCTGATATTTCTTAATCTACGTTTGGGTTTAAACTGTTGTTTTACAAGTATTTAAGATTTGTCATTAGGTTATTAACTTAAGGTAGTTCTTGTCTAATGTGATCACTGACTGCAATTAAATGCACTCTTAGGATTCCTTTCACTGTGTCATATGGGTTCTGGTAAATTGTATGGGCATTGCTATTTGAGTCCAGGAGCTAATTACTGATTTTCTTTTTTTCCTCTGTGATCCATCGTTTAAGAGTATGTTATTAAGTAATGTGTTTTCTTTTGTGATTGATATAGAGTTTAGGTTCACAATGACTGATACTTATGCATGGAGTTATTCCAAGGGCGTGTATTTCTCTAAGCAGGTTTTGAGGGCAGGCACATGGTCTACCTGAGAGAATGTTGCATGTAGAAGAAAGTGCTCAGCAGATATCTGTTAATCCATTTATTTGAACGTGCAGCTCAGTTTTGCTATATCTTTGTTGATTTTTGTTAGTCAATCAGTCTCTGCGAAAGTAGGGTAACTATTTTTTTGTTAGGTTTTTTTTTTTACAAGATCTCACCATGTAGCCCACATTCACAGCGATCCTCCTCCTTTCTGACCCCCTAGTGTTGGGATTACAGGCATGCGCCACCACGCCCAGACTCCATCGCCGGCTCAGCACACCGGAGGGCGGGGCCGGCGGCATGTGGAACCAGGGATCGAACCTTGGTCCCTGTGCTTACCTAAGTAAACGCTTAGTCCGCTGAGCTATACCGCCGGCCCTGGTAACTTTTAATCTTTTATTTATTTGGTACAGGGTCTTGCTATGCAGCTCAAACTCACAGTGATCCTCCTGTCTCTGCCTTCCCAGAGCTGGGATTACAGGAATGTGCCAGGAACCCAGGTCCTTGCCCTTGCCAGGCATGTGCTTAGACCATCAAGCCATCTCCCCAGCCCTGTAAGTGGTATTGAGGTCACCTGCTGGGACTGTGTTGGAGTTTAATCTTTTCTCTTTGAAGAACCCTGTATTTATATCTTTATTCATACTAAAATACAACCTGTGTCTATGTATTCTGGATAGATTCAGATCCAGGAAAATGACTTGGTTAATGTTTGACTGGGAATATTTTGGAAATGTAAATAACAAGACATTTGAAATACACGTCCACATATGTTAAGGTTATTTTGAGGAAAGATACTACATTTCTAATAAGAAATATGTATCGTTAGCATTTTCTCCACAAGTTAGGGATTTCTGAAAGTAAATTTAAGCTTCCACATTTTACAATGAAAAACATTGGCTTATTTATTTATTTAGTTATTTATTTGCAGAGCCAGGGATTGAACTGAAACCCTTGTGCATGCCAGCCAAGTGCTTATTCAACTGAGCTATCTCCCTGGCCCCTGGCATTTTTAAATGTAAGTAATCTAAGTTTTTATAGGCTTTTTTTTTTCCTATTACTGGTTTTTCTTTTTATTTTTTTTAAAGAGAATACAAAATGGTAAAAGAAAGAGAAAAAACATTAGCAACAATATAGAATTTCACTGAACAAAATAATAGGATTCGACAATGGTTGTTGTATTACATAATACTATCTTCAAATTAGTCATTTAGATTACCGCATACAAACATGCAAATTGTAGGGGGGCATTTAAGCCTTAACTGCTCATTTCAATCAACCAGCAGAAATCAGCAGGACAATTCTCCAAGCTGTCCTGTATAGATATAGAGATACAGATACAGATACAGATACAGATACAGATACAGATACAGATACAGATACAGATACAGATATAGGTATAGGCATGTCATCTTCTCATCTTTCTTTTGTCCTTCTCCTCATTACAGATTCTTTCCCTTTCACAGTACCTCACATATTTTGTTTACTCTTTCTTACACTTTTGAGACAGTATGATGTTTGCACATGCAGGTCTGGTTTATTTCACCAACGAATATAGTTTCTAGTTGCACCCATTTACCTTTAAAAGCCTAAAGTGTATCTTTTTTTATAGCTGAGTAATACTCCATGGTGTAAAAATACCACATTTGTCTATTCATTCCTCAACTTAGGGGCATTTGGATTGTTTCCAAGATTTATTTATAACAAGCTGTGCTGCTATAAACATGGGCACACATAAATGACACTAGTGTCACGTTTTCAGTTCATTTGGAAAAATACCTAGGAAGGAAATACCTGTCCAGAATGGAACTTCTAATCCTAGATTTTTTTGTGTGTGAAAAAATGGTATCATGTATGTCTTCCATAGAGTAATTCTCAATATCCTTTCATATATTGTCTTTTTACTTGTTTTACTTTATTGAGAGACAAATAGCAATGAGACCATTTCAAAGCTGATTAATAGGATAGTTTCAATAATCAATACATTTTATATTGTTTTCTTCCTAGTGGTCATCCACAGTACAAGAAGCAGACAGGATATCCTGTCCAAACACTATTACTACCAACCTTTCTTACACAATTGAGCAAAAGTACCTGCATATCTATCCTAACTATTCTGTATATACAAATACAAAATGGTCTTTCCTCTGTATCCCATTTTTTTTGTTTAGTCCTGTCAGAGATGGGTATTCTATTGACATTTAAATGTGATGCTTGAATTCAGTGAAACACTCCATCACAGTCCAGCAGTCCAAAATAATAGTGGAATTTCCACAGAAGTTGATTAGAGCCTTTTACAGCTCAGCATATTAACATGGCTTTACTTTATATACCTCATTTTTATACTTTTCTGCTGGATGGTTAAGACCAAAATAAAGCAAGATCTATATAACAAGAAATGCATCTTTTGTATCTGATAAGGGCAGTCAAACCCCCTCAGGACTTACCCTGAAAGCCTGTGCCATAGTTTGTAGATTCTTTATCAGTGTCAGCCATGTGGATGAGTCACGGCCATTGCTTGACCAATTTGCTCTCTGTGAAAACCTGTGAGAAAGTTTTCTCTCCATGTGACTCTCCTTAGGCACACTATACCCCATTGATCACATTCCTCTGTGGCTCCATAATCTCCTTGATCAGAAAATGTGGGGCATGACTGAGTTACATGATGTTACAGTACAGATTCTCCTATGTCCTGAGTCTTCACTAACCTTCAAAGGCCAGGGCCAAAATGTTGGCTGACCTTGCTACCCTTCCTTTTGTCTAATTTTTGGTCAAACTTAGGTTGTTAACCCTAAGAGAAAGAGAAGCTGATTATTACCCTGTGACATATGCAGTTCAATTCACCCTAACTATCTGTCTAAATTTCAAATATCTTAGTCATAATGTGGAACAGGTATTTTCCATCAAGTATTGATGAATTGAACTTTAAATCCTTACAGAATATGAGGGGAAAAAAAATTTACAACAATGAGATACCACCCCAGAAAGAATGGCTATTAAATAACAAATCAACCAACAACAAATGTTGGAGAGGCTATGGGGAAAAGAGAACACTTCGCCACTGTGGTGGGAATGTAGACTGGTGCAACCATTGTGGAGATCAATGTGGAGAATCCCCACAAAACTAGGACTGGAAATCCCATTCAAGCCATCTATCCCCCTACTGGGAATTTTCCCAGAGTAACTGAAAACATCATATCATAGTGATATATGGTGTACCTAAGTTTGTAGCAGCACAATTTGTGGCAGCCAAATCTTGGAAACAACCAAGATGCCTGTCATATGAGAAATGGTTGAAAAAGATGTGGTATTTTTATACAATGGAGTATTACTCAGATATAAAGGATGATAAACTGGAAGCATCAATATTTAAGTGGATGCCACTGGAAGATATACTCTTAAGTGAAATAGACCAGACCCACATGTGTAAACATCATATAGTCTCCCTAGTATAAGAAACCAAAAGAAGAGATACAAATAGAAAGGTATAACACAACTAAAAGTAAAACAAGAACTTGAGTATTGGACAATGAGGAGAGGGTAAGGAAAAAAGCTGGGAAACAGGACAGGAACAAAGCCATACATCTGTACACACAAGATGGGCCAGGTAAAGATCATGAGAAGCATCAGCAGGTTTTTGAAAGTAGCAGTTAATTGGTAGGATTCTCAACCTTACTATCTATATATGCTGATACCTGTGAACCAAGCAACTGCACTGAAGATGGCAATGTGTAATAGAAGGGTCACGCTTGGAATGCCTGCCATTCTGGTCTGCTCAATACATACTTCTTGTCATGACATGCCAATTATTACCATACTGCCTCACACATAAAAGTTTTTTTTTAATTTTTTATTGGTAATAAATGAAAAAAAGACACAAGAAAAAAAATTGTTACAGGACTATCCTGCTACAATGCTGTATATGGTTAGATTTCTAAATTTCTGTGTAAAAATATGAGTTTATTCCTATTTTTTTTTTAAGTCCTAGATTTTTGAGGAATCTCCACACTGATTTCCATAGTGGTTGCAGCAGTCTGCTCTTCCTCCAAGAGTGGAGAAGGGTTCCTTTTTTACCTGTAGTCCCTTCAACATTGGTTTTGGTTGACAGCTTGATGATAGCCTTTATTTCTGGGGTGTGATGGAATCTTGGTGTTTTAATTTGCATCTCTAGAATGATGAGCGATGTTGAACATTCTTTCATGTACTTGTTTGCTGTTTGTATTTATTCACCTGAGAAATGTGTATTCATCTCAGATGCCCATGTTGAGATTGGGTGCGTGAGGGTCGCCTGTTTACTTTTAGTTCTTTATATGTTCTGGACTGAAGTCCATTGTCTCAGGGACAGTCAGCTATGATTTTTTTCCCAATTCATGGATTTTTCTTTTTACTCTATTGGTGATTTCTTTTGATGTGCAGAAAGTTTTCAAAAAGATGAGATCCCAAGTGATGATTGTCCATATATTTGCAGTTGTTATCTGTTGAACTGTTCCCTTAATAGGTAGTGACCTTTTTTGTCTTTTTCTGATCAGTTTTAGCTTGAAATTTATTTTGCTTCAAGTAAGATTGCTGCCTTTTCATCCATTTTGGATTCCTGGTGCACAAAAGATTGTTTTCCAGCCTTTGATTGTAGTTTATGGATTTCTTTTGAATTAGATGAGATTCTTGAGTATAGCAGACTGATGCATTGTCCTTTCTGATTCAGTGTTCAACCTACGTCTTTTTTTCTTGGAGTGGAAGCCATGTCCATTGAGAATTATCACTGAAAATACTGATTAATTGTGTCATTATATTTTTGTGTTAATTGCTTCTTTTCTTTTTAGCTACTTGCTTGTTTGATATATTAATCCCATCTGATGCTTTGGATTTATTCCTGCTGAGTATAATATTCTTGAGTGATTTGGGGGTGTTAGCTTAATGTTCATGTGTATTTTAAGGTGTTCTTTGTTATGGAGTATCCTTAGTTCTCCTTATGTTTTGAAAGGTAGTTTTGCAGGATGTACTGTTCTGAGTTGGAAGCTGCTTGCTTTTACTTCTGGCAAAACCTCATTCCAAGAACCTCGCCTTTAAAATTTATGTTGAGAAGTCTAACAAGGTCAGCCAAATAGTTCAGCAGATTCATATGCCTACTTAGGCAGACACAGGGACCAGGAGTTCGATCTTCTGACCTGCCATGCTGTTCCCACCCCCTGAGGCATGCTGAAATGGTGATTGAGACTGAGTGTGGTGGCATGCATCAGTAATCCCAGCACTAGGGAGGATGTAAACAAGAGGATCACTATGAGTCTGATCTATTCAGTGAGACACTGTACACCCTGAACATCCTGTCCTAAATACCAAAAAGAGAGAGAAGTCTGTGGTAATCCTGGTGGCCTTACTTTTATATGTGATTTTTTTTGTTTTTCTTTGATGATTTTTAAGATTGTATCTTTTAATTGTATATCTCAGATTTTGATTATGATGTCTTTGGGATAGCTTTTTTCTCCTAGTTAATGGATGTCTTGTGTGACTTTCATACATGTGTGTTGAAATCTTTCTTCATACTCAGAAAGTTTTCTATTAAGATTTATGTAAACAGATTTTTTTATTCTATGTGTGGTGTCTTCTAATTTTTCTATAACTCCAATTAGTCTTAGGTTACTCTTAGCATTATCAGTAGTTTTGGGGTGAAATTTTCTTATTCTCTCATAGTTTTTAAGAATAATTTGAGTGATTCATCATGATTTTCCATTTTGCCCTCAATACCAGAAACTTTGTTTCACATTTATCAGTTTGTATATTCTATACAAATTTTAAACTCCAACATTTATGTCTGCCACCCTTTCATGTAGTCTCTATCCTTCGTGAACTTGTTATTCATGTTTTAAATCATTTTTTCCATCTCCTCCAATAATTTTTTCATATTTGTATTGGTCAGTTTATGTGTTAGTTCTGTCTTTTTTAGGCTCATGTGCTTTTTGAACTCAATTTCTTCAGATCTTCTTTAATCATTTCATAAAGCTCTACTGCTTGATGTTCACTTTCCTCCCCATTGTTACCCCTTGCATCCACTTTAGGAGAGTTGGGAGACTTTAAGCCTTTTTGTTGTTTTGTTTTTACATATATACATATGCATATATGTTATATATAATATATTCAATATATATATAATATATATATTAATATATATTCAATATATATATATAATATATATATTAATATATATTCAATATATATATAATATATATATATATATTCTGTGAGATGGCTGGTACCTGTGAATGTTTCTCAGCAACTTCATTTGATTCCCTTAAGCCAATTTTGTTAAGGATTACCTTGATGCTTTCATAAATGGCACTGTGTGATTCATAGCACTGATTATTTCTTAATCTCTAATTCACTTATATGGCCTTCTGCTATGCTTGTGGCATCAGACAGACAGAACAAAGAGAGTGAGGTAAGAAGGCAAGACAGTAGTGTGTAGAACAGAACTAAGATAAGCCATAGAAAGAGTTAAAGAATATGAAGAGCAACACCCAAGGGAGCATGTAAGATAGGAAACTTGAACCTTAAAGTATTATAATCTTCAATATCAAAAAGGAGAACCGAAAAGAAAAAGATTAAGGAAAGTGAAAACAATAGAAATAAAAAGAAAAATACAAAAACAACAAAACCAACCAGGATAGTCCAAACCAAACAAATAACGACAATGGCTAAAATAACCAAGAAAATAAGAATAAAAGCCTTCGAGTCAGGTGTAGCAGCACACACGTGTGATCTTGGCCCTTAGAGGGCTATGGCACAAGGATCGCTGTGAGTTCAAAGCCAACCACAGTGACACAGTTTGTTCAGGCCATCTTGGACTAAATAACAAGACACTATTTCTTTTTTTTTTTTTTTTTTTTTTTTTGTCTTTTTGAGACAGGGTCTTGCTATGCAGCTCAGGCTGGCCTTAAGCTCACTTTGTAGCTCAGGCTGGTCTCGAACTCACAACAATCCTCCTGCCTCAGCCTCCCGAGTGCTGGGATTATAGGCATGCGCCACCACGCCCGGCTCAAGACACTATTTCAAAAAATATATATCTGTACATATAATTATCATAGATATACATCTATTTTCTCTTAGTTCAGTGAGAAGAAAGTTGGAACTAATAGTATTTAGACAAGATATCATGTCTGTATCTTGTACTATGAATAACTACTACAAAGACAATAATATGCAATGTATTAATTATTGCAACTGTCCTACTAACCTGTTTTGAAACTGTCTCATTGCTACTGCTTTCTCAATAAATAAATAAATAAAAACCTTTGCCCAGTTGTTATAGCTGTAAGCCAGTTCTACATATTTCCTTCTGCACTGATGTCTCTATATTCGAAGAGCCTTTTCTTCAGAGAAGCCAGTTACTGTCTGAAGCCCTGGGGAATGGAGCTTCCTCGTAACTCTTGTCCGGGGTTAGGGCTCTGGGCAAGACATCTGTGGATTGAGTATCTTGGCCAAGGTGGAAAGTAAATATCATAACCTTCTATGTCTTCCCTTCACAGGTTTTTCCTAGTTATTTTATGCATAGAGTCTACTATCCCAGGTTCTGTTCATCCTTATGCTGCAGCTCTGCCCACAGAATCTGCAAGAAGGAAGTCTTTCTCCTTGTGCCCAGGAGTTGTGTTGTTGCCATTGCTTTCTGATTTTGTCACAGAATTGAATTTTGTTTTTCTGCTAGGCCTTGTGGGAGCCTTCTGAGGGAGGCTGCCTACAGCATGAGTGGGGCACTGACTTCCACATACCACATCTCCTTTTTATGTGGGGAGATAGTCAGGTGAGGATGAGGAGGATAGAGAAGGGATGACAACTGAGTTGGAGAACTTTCTCCCTCCCCATGGCCTCGTGGCCACCAGCTCTGGGGATGGGAGCACTGGTGCACAGCCATTAAATGTTGCCACATTCTGTTCTGGATTTCTTTGGTTCACTTGGGTTGGGGTTGTCTAACTTCACTGTGCCCAGTGAGGACAGCCTCACTGTGAGCTCACTTAGCAATGCAGATGTTTCTGAGCATCCAGCTTGCTCCTTCCCTCATCTCCTCGGCCTTTTCCTGAGATGATGAGAGCACCAGGACTGGGGTGGTGAAGGGGAGAGGGGTGCTGTGACCCAGGCACAGTTAGTTTCCCTGTAAAGTTTGTATTTAGTACAGCTAGGTTATTGTGATTGTCATTAAAAACAAAATCATCTTCATTAAGAGGCCTTGTCTCGCCCTCAGTGTCTCACCCCTTACCAGTTCTGGGGGCAGGAACACTGACGTGTGGCTATAAAATTTTACTCCATTCTGGTTTCCTGTTTCTTTGAGTTTCTGCATTGGAGTTATCTAATTTCATTAAGCCAGTCGAGAGGAGAAGTTGGTGGTGGGTTTATTTACTCACCCACACTGTCTCTGAGGGAACACCTTTCTTGCTTACCCTGGCCCTTTCCCAGGATGGTGCATTGCCTTGGGGTAGGGATGGTGGGCTGCAATACAGGCATGGACTAATTTCCCCACTCCTACCCTCTAAGCCCTGGACTTTAGTCCACTTGGGTTGTCTTGACTTCTGTCATCCTGTTTTGGGACTATCATTATCACTTCCACCTCTGCCTCCAAAAGGCTACAGCTTCAGCACTGCGTTGGAGGCCCCCATCATGCCCAGAGACCTCTGGATCCTTTCTTGTGCCTGTCTCTAAAAGAATATATTATCCTCTTCAGGTGATTCCTTTTTATAGTAAGAAACATGTCAATTTAATTGAGAACCTATTCCCTCTACTATCAATATGGGTAGATATCTGGTAAGCAAAGAGTAATTTTTTTTTGTTTTTGTTCTTTGGGTTTTTTTTGTTTTGTTTTGTTTTGGGTTTTTTTTTTTTTTTTTTGGTTTTTTGCATTTAGGACAGGGTCTGCAGAGTAAACGGGTCTCCAGCGTCTCCAGGATCTACAAGGTCTATAGGGTCTCACGAAGTAGATCGAACTTGCAGTGATCCTCTTATTTTCAGCCTCCCAAGTGCTGAGATTACAGACATACACCATCATGGTCAGTTTCAATCTCTGTCTCAGCACATCCTGGGGCTGGGGCCAACATGGCACGCTGGGGATCTAACCCTGGCTACTGAGCTCTGCCTAACCAGGTGTTTTAGTCCACTGAGCTATCTGGCTGGCCAAACTTTTCTTTTCTTTTTGGCAGTCCTGGGCATTGAATTTAGGACCTTACACTTGCCAGGTAGGCACTCGTGACACTGACCCCAGCCCACAAGAGTAAGTTTTGCTAAATGATGATGTTCCTCATTTTTTCATTTTTCTTTTAAGAGAGAATAAAAATAGTAGAAAAAAATTTTTAATGATAGAGAATCTCACAAAATAGGAATTCAACAATGGTTATTACATTGTATATTGTTGTCTTCAAATTAGTTGCTCAGATTATCAGATATAAGCATGCAAAATTGGTTTTTAAAAAGTTATAAAAAATTAAAAAGGAGAAAAAAATGTAAGCATTAACTGGTCCTTTCAATAGACCAGAGGAAACAGCAGTACAATTATCCAAGCCATCATTTTTCTCTTCCTTCTTTAGTTTTAAATATTTTAGCCTTAATATTTTCACATGGTTATTTTTCTGGCTTCTTTCCATAATGCCTGTTCTTTGACAAAGAAGCCCTTTCAAGCAATAATTCTGTGCCAAGCATATCACTCCAGAGGACTTTAGTGATTCCAGCGCTGTAATTGATTTCTGCTGCTAGCCAGCTGGAGTTTGGTCAGACTTCAGAGTTCAGGGCACAGCTCCCCCGTAGGTGGCCCCCACTCTAGATGTCAGCCACAAGCTTCAGAGTCATCAAGCCATCTGCATTTTTGACAAACCAATTACAAATTTAGAGTTACCATTACCCCCTCAGGTTCAATAATTTGTTGTAAGTGACTCATAGGCACTCAAGAAAGAGCTGTACTTACAAAAATTATAATTTTATCAGAGAGAGTGAGCCAAAATAAGAGAGATGAGAGCATCACAAATCTACAGTTCCTGTGTTTTTTCCCTGGAGAGTGAAGACATGGTGTCGTCTTCCCACATCAAGGTATATCACCAGCCAGGAAAGTCACCAAGCTCTAAGAATATGAAGTTATTCCTGGTATCTCATCATACAGGTATAATGGAGTAAGTCACTGACCTCATAATTGAAATCAATCACTAGGACCCTGGAGGCAGTAGGTGTCAGGCTGATAGTATATTGCTCAAAATTTCAAACCTCTGATCTTATGGTTTGTCTTTCTGACATAACCAAGCCCCATCCTGAAACTATACAGCAGCCCACCATGAGCTGCCTTCTTAGTATAGACTCAGGTGTGGTCAGAGAGGCCTGGGGTAAGTAACAAAAATACAAGGTATGAGTGAAAACTATAGTGTATTTTCACATTTTAGAAATATATCACAAGCTCAGTGATTAAAAAGCCTGCTTAGGCAGATGCAGGGCTGGGTTTGATCCCCCATGTGCTATGCCAGCCTCACCCCCAGGGGTGCATTGAGACAGGGAATGAGACCAGGTGTGGTGGTACACCCCTGTAATCCCACAGTTTGGGAAGCTGAAAACAGGAGGATAACTACTAGTCTGATCTGTGTAGTGAAACCCTGTAGACCTTGTACTAAAAAATAAAATAAAATATATTACAGTAAAAGAGACATTGTTATTAATCTACCTCAGGAAAACTTCTCCATCGCTCCAAACACACTTGTCCCAGTATTCTCACCACTGCCTGCAGCAGGTCTGGAAGTCATTCTTCCTGAGGCGGCTGCCTTCATGTCCTGAATGGACTCAAATGATTTTTTTTTGACTATGGAGAAGAGCGAAGAGTCAGATGGTGCCAGATGCACTGAAAAAGGTGAGTGCAGAGGCAGTGTTGCTTGTACCTACTGGGCTGCCTTTTCACCAGGTGGCATTCAGTAGCAACAGTTGCTGAAGTTTTCATCACACCTAATAACAGTCAGGAAGGAAAACTTCCAGAAATGCTTCAGAAAATAGCAAGAGTGGGCCCACGAGACATCTCAGCAGACTAAAGTGCCTGCTTATGCAAACTTAAGCAAGCACAGGATCCACGGTTGGATCCCTGCACCACATGCCTTGCCTGCTTTAGGATGGGCTGAGCCTGCCACTTAGTCCAGCCATGGTGGCACACTCCTGTAATCCCTACACTGGGTAGGCTGGAAGCAGAAGGATCACCCTAAGTCCAAGCTGTGTAGTGAGACCCTGAAGCAACCGAATACATTTAGAAAGGAAGGAAGGAAAAGAGTGAGGGAGGGATGGAGGGAGGGAAGAAGGAAGGAAAGAAGGAAGGAAGGAAGGAAGGAAGGAAGGAAGGAAGGAAGGAAGGAAGGAAGGAAGGAGGAAAAGAGGGAGGGAGAGGGGGGGAGAAAGGGAAGAAGGAAGGAAGGAGAAAGAAAGAAAGAAAAAAGGAAAGAAAGAAAGAAAGAAAGAAAGAAAGAAAGAAAGAAAGAAAGAAAGAAAGAAAGAAAGAAAGAAAGAAAGAAACAATGGGTTATGTGTTCAAAGCAAGAGGGAATATTTTAGGAGCAATTAGAGACAATGTGTCTCTTGTTGTCATCAAACATTTTTAAATCACTAACCATATTTTCAAAATCATTGTTGTATACTTATCTCTCATGATATTCCAGGATTTAAAAGCCACCAGCCAGGAGCAGGGGACAAACACCAGACCATTTCTTGATAGAATAATTATAATCCTTAATGAAATAAAACCTTAAGAGTGTCTCTTTTAATTAAGAAAACTAGATAAAAGGAGAATACCTGTGGTTCAAGTCTGTGGTCACTGTTGTGCATCACTGAGAGGAAAATGAAATGTCCAGCACCATGCCAAATAAAATGGAAGCATCAGAAATTAAAAAAGCGAAAGGCCTCATGTTCCTAAGCTCTAATTCCAAGGTTTCTGTAGAAATTCTGTGTTTAAACAAATAACAATACCAGCATTCCAAGCACTTAACAGGATATAAATGCTCTAAGGAATTACAAAACCCATGAGAACAAAAGAAGCAAAATAGTTCTTGCGTTTAGAGTCACAAAACTCTCACAGTTTTAAATGATCTCTTTTGAGCATGTGAATGTATATCAGCTCAGATATCTCTGTAATGGGAAGTGGTCGCACACAGTGTAGGCACGTGAGCATCTGTCCCCATACGTGTTGACTTCACAGGTCGAAAGAAATTAAGGCCACCAAGGGAGCAGGACAAGGCTGAATGCACCCCTATTTGCCAGATGTTTCTTCATCTTTCAGTAGTCCTGAAATATATATATATATATAACTTTTTATTCTTTTATTTATTTGGTTGTTTGGTTGTTTGGTACAGGATCTCACTACACAGCTCAGACTCACAATGATCCTTCTGTTTTCAGTCTCCCCAGTGCTGGGATTACAAGCATGAGTCACACACTGCTTCGGTGGCTGGTACAGAGTGTCCTGGGTTCCAAGGTCAGCATAACACACAGTATGGAGATCGAGCCTGGGTCTTGTGCTTACCAGGCAGGCACTTAGACTGCTGAGTTATCTCCCCAGGTTTCATGAGCATTTTTAACCTTAAGATTGTAACCAACCAAGGTTCTGCCAGAAAGCTCAAGATTGTAAGGGAACATTTTAATAGACACAAAAAATGCATTGGGGAAGTTATTTAAGATTCCAAAGGCATGCAGAGCCACGAAAGTGAGAAAAAAAAAAAGCATTATGCAGCTTAGGCAGATCATAATTCTTAACACATACATGGGACATTAACAATTAAGAAGCATAGAAAAGGCACTACTTGTGTGGAGAACTTGAAAATAGTACCTGCCTGCTTAAGAAGATGGCAGCTCCAGTCACCTGCCGATTGTGAAAACCTCTTCTTTTATAATTCAGGCCCTTCTGCCTCCTCAAAAGACAGCATAGCAGAAATAGCAATTTAAATTTCTAAAACATGAGCATTGGTTATAGTTTTTGTTTGGAATATCCCCCACAGACTCATGGATGGAGGGCTTGCTGCTAGCTAATGGTGCTGCTCCAGAGTAATGCAGACTTGAGGGGCTGAGGCTTATCTGGGAGAAATGTGTCCCTGGGGCTGTGACTTTTAAGGGGATATTTTTTGTCTCAGCACCTCTTGACCTTTCTTCCTGACCATGATGAGATGAACCAGTTGCTTCCTGCAGGTCCTTCCGCCACAATGGACTGCCTACCACAGGCTCAGGAATAGTGGAGCCAATGACCCCGAGAAGAAACACCTGAAACTACAAGCTAAAATACATCTTTCTTTCCTTAAGTTGATTTTCTCAGGTATTTTTTTGTTGAGTATTAGAAAGCAAATTCAGTTTAACTTAGTTTTATGTTGACTCCAAAGACCCCTCCCCTGAAAACACATATTTGGTGTATTCTCCCAGTTTTATGCCCCTTTCCAAATCATAGCCATCCACATCTTCTGCATGAATAGTGAAAAACACATTACCCAGGTATACTGTGTTGGAGAATTAACTGCTGTAACTCTTTATTCCAAGCAAAGCCAACTCATAGATGCACTAGTGCTTGGTGACTTCAGCATTTACTCTAGAACCTAACTTTCTAACATGGTTTTCAGGGGCTTGTTGGTTAGCTCAGTTGTTTAAGTGCCTGCTTGGGCAAACCCAGTCCGGTACAAGAGACTAAGATTTAATTTCCCAGCTGCACATGCCATACCAGACCTGCCCTTCAGGCAGCCTGAGCCAACCAAAAAGAAAATGGCTTGGGACTTGGTAGCTCCCTGCACACTCAGCATCATTAGATTGAAAGGAAAATGCCAGAGTTTGTACATTCTATAGATTGAGATGACGTAAGCATGTGACCAGGTTGCCTATTGTAGATGGTTGTGAGTGGAAATACAGCACTGGAGCAAGTCTCCAAACCCCCAGGGCTTGTCTGGGAATGCTGAATGATCTACCAAATCTACTGACATGATCATGAAACAAATGGCTAGTACATTAATAAAGTGCTCCATTTATGAAGGCCCTTACCATAATTTTACAGTAAATCGAGTCACTGTTTATATATTCAAGAAGTTAGTGCTGGGCCAGGGAGATGGCTCAGTGGCATTAAAGCCTGCCTGGCAAGCGCAAGATCTTGTTGGAACCTTGGTACCACGTTTAAAAAAAAGAAGCTAATACCAAAGGAAGAAAAGCCTGATTCATCTCTCATAATTCATGTTCCATAAGTTAATGTTTTAGAATTGCAGTATTTGAAAGGCAAGAAGATAGCACAGTTGTCAAGTTTCAACTCCTAGTTTCCATGTAGTCCCATCTTCCCCAACATTGAAAGAACAAAAGTAAGGAAAAGCTCTTTCAGAAATAGTGTTGGTATAGACATAGAAGTCAATTCTTATAGCAACTAAATTTATATACTCATATTTAAGAGGAAGAAAGTAATGCAGGTCTTGAAAGATCAAGATGACAGTTACCAAGAAAATATCAAAGAAAGGTGACTTTCATGTTGACATTTACTTTTAAAATTGAGAATCAGTGTGATCTCTAAATACTGTCATTGCTAAGTGTCCTATGGCAATTTTTCTCCTCAGGTGTCATGCCTACAAGATTCACCAAATTATTACCTTATGTCAGTCACAAAGGATTCTGACAAAGCCTTACTTTGAATAGGTTCAGAAAGCTATCAGACTCTGTAAAAGAACTAATGAAAAAATAAAACATCAGAATCCAGTTATATGCCACAATAGGAATATTTTTCCTTAATACAGTGTTTATATTTAGTAAAAAACCTACTCAAGATTTGATATGTTAAATGTATAGCTTTTAGTATTATACTTAAAAATTCTCAGTATCTCCACTCAGCCCTCGTTAGTCAGGTTATCTGTAGAAAAAAGTAAAGTCACTTGTTTCCCCCAAACCCAATAGAAAGTGCAACAGAAAAATTTTTGCAGGAAAAAAATCCATATTTATTTTTCTCTGAACAAGGTCTTTAGATCAGCTCCTATTTTATCCATAAAAAGACAGAAAAAAAAAAAACACTAACAGGTTTTTTAAATGAATTTCTTTATGCTTAAAATTTGTTATTTTTCAATAATCCACTAAAGAATCTGAAGCCTTAGCAATAAAGTTACCAGTCTGACATCTATGAGGCTCAGAAATACATATCCAAATGCCAAACCCATCAAGTTGATTGTTCAAAACTTAAGTGATTCTGTAGATCTGCATATAAAGATTAATCCTAAAGAAATAAGTGTCAGGGGAGGGGTCAAAGCCTCTGTCAAGGAGCCCTGTCCCCTCTAGATCCGCTGGATGTTTTATTTTTACCCTTTGAAACTGAAGTGGAAGCAGCTTACTCTTGGTATATCAGGTTATCTTTTTTTTTTCATTTTTTTGCTATTATGTATTTCCCAATTTTTCTTCAATAAAAAAATATATTTTTATATAATAAAAAATTTGATACTCACAAAATATTACAAATGTGAATTAAGAGAATAACTAGCTATAAGAATTCCTTGTATCAGTGAAAGAAAAGTAAATTAATTCTTTCCAGAAAAAAACTTATTTTTTGTTATTTTCCCTGAAAAGCTATCAGTTTTGGTGAAAATGCTGATTATCCAGTGAAGACTGACGACCATTTTGCGCCTTGGTCAGCTGCTTGTTAGACTGCACACTCAATGATTTATTCAGCCACAGATCCAACAGCAGCTGAGAGATGACAGTTTGGGAGGACAAGAGGGGGAGGGGCAAGTGTCCTCCAGAATTGTCATGAGTTGACAGGGCAGAATTGTCTCTTGATAGGCTGGCTTCTTCAGACCAGCACATTCCAGATACTGCTGCTCAGCTTGCCAAATCCCACAGTTTGGTTGTTTGTTTGTTTGGGGTTTTTATTTTTTAGTATACTCAAACCCTGGGAAAACTTCTACTTGCTAAATTTGACCCCAAACTGCAAGGGACGCAGACAGCTAATTGATTGATTTATTAAAAAGAAGTTCAGCCAGGCAGAGCAGAACATTGCAGTCCTTAGAACACCAGGACATGGTTTCCCTTTAGACATACTATATGGAGAGCAAGTGACGGGGTCAAAGAGTTTTAGAAAGCAAATTCTGACAGCTGCACAGGATAAATTAAGGGAACGTCCATATGTCCCGGTTCGCCTGGGGTGAACCTTGTCGCTGTCTGCTTTCTGAATGTTTAATGCTTAATGATGCCCTAGTCGCACTCTCAAATGTGTCCTGGTTTGGTTGACAAATTACATTTCAGCCTAATTGGAGAAAACAATGACGAGGCCTGGGCAATGAGCCATCAGAAGCCGCTGAGTGACCCACTAAGGAAACGCTGAGAGCCCAAACCTAGAGAAAAAATAATCGAGATGTGGCACAAATAGGTGGTTAAACCAGAGATTATTCTTTGCCGAAGAACTCTACTCTGACCAAGGGCAGAGTCCCGGAGAGTTTGCTCACTTGCATAGACACCTCATCCATTCAGGGACTAGAAAACCTGGAGCTACTCTTGGGGTCAGCAGGGGGCTTTGCCGTGACTCCCCTGAAGTCCAAATTCCCCATCTGACTTCCCCTGCTTCCTTCTCTTCTTCCAAGATGTTAATTCTAATTGCAATGCCTGATTAACCTCCTGCCCAACTGCTCTTCTTTGGAATCTACCTCCCTGCAAACCTGACCTACTCCAGCCACCATCACAATTATTACAGAACAAAAATGTAATATAATTTGATCATTTTTCATTCTAGAAATGAACTGCTAAAGGCAAGTGCTCGAAAGAGTGCTCGCTAACCGGAAATACTCCGCAAACACTAGGAACAATCATCATAATGACTATGTCACTTTCAGTGCCGGATTTAGCATCTCCCTGCCAGGTAAATAAGTCAGACAAAGCTCAACAATACAGGAGGTGAGGTGAGCACATTTGTTTTCCCGTCTTTAATCTTAAAATATTTTAAGACCCTGTAGCCACCTTAAAATGGTCCAAAGTGCACTTTGAACTGTAACTTCGGCAATTGCACTTGAGTACTAAGTAATCCAGACCCACTGAGATCCATTCCTTCAACACTGTGGACTCAAAACCTGCTGTAAAGGCCACCACTGAAAACACAAGGGAAGTGATTTATAGCTCAGTGCGCTACTCTAAATAACTGCTACAAACTGTTCCACAAACTCAAACTGCAATTATAGTCACATCATTTTATTCTTCCCATTAATCTCACACCCCTTGTTCTTTACCATCTCCAATACACTTTAACCTTTATCCTCTATTAAGAGCTGAAAACTCTTAAGAAATGCACACCTCCACTTCAGTTGCCCAAGATCTCAGTAATTGTAGTTGAGAGTCTAACATTAAACCTGGCTGTCCTCCCTACCCACCAGATAAGATGGCGATGTGGCCTCTACTTCCCTTTTCCATGGGATCACTGATAGAGACAGATTATAAATCAACCTGACAGGCATATCAAAGTATAACAGAAGCATGATTCATGCAAAATAAAAAATTTCAAAAAGAAACAAAATAATCTTCATTCAAATCACTCATGAGAGAAGTGCTTATAAAGTCATTTGGGGGCTAGGGAGATAGCTTGGTGGTCTAACCACCTGCCTGGCAGACACAAGGAGCTGGGTTCCATCCCTAGTACTGCATGCTATGCCAGCTCCCACACCATGACAACCACCAAAACCAGGCATGGTGTCACAAGCCTGTAATCCTAGCGTTGGGGAGGCTGAGATAGGAGGATCATTAAGAGTCTGAGCTTCATAGGTAGACCCTGTATCAAATAAATAAACAAAAGATTTTATATTTATTTTAAAATTGTGTGTGTGTGTGTGTGTGTGTGTGTGTGTGTGTGTGTGTGTGTTAGAACAAGATACTAGATGGGATATAATACTATGACATCATCCAGAGCATGAAAACATAAAGTTATCTTTTCTATTAAATATATTCATTTGCATCTGCACCAAGCCCAATAGATTAGCAAACCTGAATTTTTACAGAATCTTGGCTTTAATTTATAGAGGTTAGCAAATTAAAACAAGGGTCCATTTCCCTAGAAAATCAGGCAGTCATGAGTGACCCTGTCACATAGTGCTTCACCACAATACTGGAGCAACCTGCTTCCTCCTCTTTGTCCCACGTCTGCCTTTGGGATAACTGTCAGGAGGCACTTACCCAACTCCGAGCCCTGCGTGGACTAAGCTGCTTCCTAGGGATGAACATGCTGGTTACTGGAGGGCAGACCCAGTCCAAAGTATGACACGCTTCCACAGCCAGTCTTTGCCTCTTCCTATACTCATCTCACTCAAGAATCAGCCCAAGCAGACAGTGTCAGGGTTGGCTCTGGCTCTGGCTTCTCCTGAGAATGACTCCAGGGAGCAAGTCACCTGGCATTTCAATGGAAAGGACAGCTGACTTTGTTGCTCTGAAGAGTGGAGTTTTAAACCCTTAACTTTTTCTAGGAAAGTTTCATAGCAATCCAGATTATTCACATTTTCTATCCTGCACTGAGGGTGGAGTGTGAGTCCCTTTAGCAATTCCAAAGTGATTTTTTTGTTTTTTGGTAACTCACTAGAGATAAAAGGAAACTAAATCTAATCTGTCAAGACATATGTAGCTAGTGGCTGGGGAGATGGCTCAGTGGAATAAGTACATCCCTGCCAAGCACAAGGGCCTGAGTTCAATTCCTGGTTCTGTCAAAAACAAACAAAAAAAAGACATATGCAGCTAAATTGTCCTCTAATTGTCCAACAGTGTAAAACAGACTCACCAAAAGAAATCCACAGTCAGGGACAAAATGACTCCAGGGTCTTCACAATCTAATTTGTAAATGAAGTGAATAATTAATATACAGTAGTGGTTCCTTAGATGAACCAAGCATCTCAGTGTTGCTCCGAAGTGTTTCTGACTCCAGCGAGCACAGTGGTCACTTCTGCAAGTAACAGGCTCAATTCTAGCTTCTAAGAGGCAATTGTGTTTTTGCAAAACAAGCTTAATTAAACTATTTAATAAAACACTATGCAAATGATGAGATATGAGTGTAAAAGAGTAAGAATTATTATTCCTATAAAATTTAATTTCAAGGCCGGGCGTGGCGGCGCATGCCTGTAATCCCAGCACTCAGGAGGCTGAGGCAGGAGGATTGTTGTGAGTTCGAGCCCGGCCTGAGCTACAAAGCGAGCTTAAGGCCAGCCTGAATTGCATAGTGAGACCCTGTCTCAAAAAGACAAAAAAAAAAAAAATTAATTTCAGAAAGACCAAAAGGAATTGAGTTCTATAAAATTAAGTACATGTAAGAAAAGCTAAAGGTGAGAGAGAAAGTATAACAATCTAGAAATGTTCCATCCTTAAATGATCACCTAGAAATAACAAAAGTGGTATGATATGCAATCCAAGCTATAAGTAGAAGAAAATGTGATATGAAGGCCCGACATTAAAAGATTAGTAAGTGAGTTTACACTGATAGCTATTTGCTTTTT
>PVKA01008018.1:0-35596 GCA_004027165.1 Ctenomys sociabilis
TTCCTCCTCCTCCTCCTCCTCCTCTTCCTCCTTCTTCTTTTTTTGCAGAACCTGGGATTGAACTGAGGCCCTTTCACTTGCCAGGGAAGCGTTTTTTCCACTGAGCCATCTCCCCGGCCCTCAGAGGTCTTTTGATATATATGATTGAGTTCTCTAAAGTGTAAAGTGGATCTTTTGTAAGAACAAGTCAGAAAACATGGAAAAATAAAGCACAGGAACAGAGACATCCCAGAAGCCCCTGAGGACTCAGCAGTCATGACAATCCACTAAACAATGCTCCAGAGTTGATCTTGGGGTGTCAGAAAAAGTATACATAGTGTGTGATTCTCAGCTTCCAAACAGTGGAAAGGTTTGCATCGTTTTCAGAAGTACTTGTATAGAAAAAGAAAAATAAAGTTCTATTTAGAGAGTATATGTTCAACCCAGGGATCGTGTCCCCCTGACTAATCCTAGCACTGTGGTTGGCTAAGGAAGGTGGATCACAAGTTCAAACCAGTTTAGGTTACTTAGCAAGCTAGTGAGAGATTGTCTTAAAATAAAGATTTTTTAAAAAGAGAAAATAATAATTCTGGTTATGATGGCATCTTTAGGAATAAAATATTTAGGAATACATTCCCCAAGAAGGCCTAAAATTTCTACACTGAAAACTATAAATAGTGTTTTAAAAAAAAAAGGGCTCAGGAGGGAGGTAGTGCAATAAAATGGCCCTGGGTTTGATGTTCAGTAAAAGATACACACACACACACACACACACACACACACACACACACACACGTGCATGGTATGCCTTCCACTATCTGGAAAGTTCAGGTCTAACAGATGGCACAGTTCTTACCCACTCCTAATAGATAACTTTTATTTTTACTTAATGACTCGTTGCTCATTCTGGCACTTCTTTCTTCTTTTCTGATCAATATCACATTTTGTTTTAGGTACATAATGTTTTTATTTATAGTGTCTATAGGGTTGCAGATAGGACATTCATTTTAATTTTTGGCTTATGATGATCCAGTGCCACATAGTACAGAATAAGTGCTTATTGAAGGAAATGTTTGAAGAGTACAGTGTAGATAGCAGTGCCAACATCTGCTACATAAACAGCAGCTAATATGGGATCGTTTCCATGAGCAACATGCCTGAGAGGCACTCTTTCGTTTCAAAACACCCTAAGAGGTAGATACCGATATTATCCCATTTTACAGATAAGACAATGTTTAAGGTCACATGGGCACTGAAAGCATGTGACTATTGGCAAGGACATGGCCTCAGTGCCCTTAGCTGCCTTTTCAAGGTGAGCTCTGGACGGGGGTCTCAGTCTCTTGGAAGCTCAGGGTCCCTGGGTGTGTGTCAGTGAGCGAGAGACCAACAAGGAGCTCACTGTGAGGGTTGGAGTCCTCGCTAAAGAGTGCAATTCACATTTTGGGGGCTGGGGGGTGGCACCCCTTTTGCAGAGCCACAGGAGCAGGTAAGGTCCATTTAAAAAATGCTAATGTCCTGCCCCTGAGTCCAAGAGCTTCTGTTTCAAGCTATCTGGCAAGAGACCCACAAATCTGTACTTTAGAAAACATGTACTTCAAAATGCATGGCTGTATGGTGCATCCAAATTTCAATCCTCTATGGGCTTTGCTAGAGACAGGGTGGCCCAGTAAGTCTTCCTTTCCTCTGAATCCTTATCTTTAAGTAGGTGTGTCACCATCTTCTCTCTTGAGACCTCTGTTTCTCCCTCTCCCCTCTCCCTCTCTCTCTCTCCTTCTCTCTCTACAGTTCTAGAGCTCCAACCCAGGACCTTCTGTATCCTATACAAATGTAAAGTCACTGAGTTCCACCCCTAGAAGTCCCATATCATTTTAATAGTTGAAAAATAGCACAGTGTAATGATCACCTACAATCAGTAGTTCAGAACACATCCTAAATGCTCTTTGGATATTAGCTCATGTCATTCCTCTATCACCACAAGATCATGTTTTGCTATTATAATATTCACTGTATCGAAGACGGAAGTGTGGTACAAAGAGCTAAGTAATTTTCCCCAAACAGCACACAGAGTGAATGAGAGGAGCAGAGATTCAGCCCAGCAGGCTGTCTTCATTGCCTGAGTCCTTGGCTTATCACAGGGAGCTGACATCCTTAGGGATGGACAGAGGTCAAAGACCTCCCTTACAGATCTGATACTGTTAAGACCAGGATCTTGGGTAAGTCCCTGGCCCTCTCCAAGGTTCAAGTTCCTCTTCTCTGAAGTCAGCGGCTGTCTCTCAGCCCCTGTGCTCTGAAGATGCTATCACTTTAGTCCAAGGTGAGAGATATGCATCAAGGTCTGCTCTTCTGAATGCAGATAGCAAGTTTTCTCAGCCCCGTTTGTTACAGGGGTGTCCTTGGGTGTGGGGGCTGAAGAAGGATGAGAAAATCAGGATCAAGATGGGTCCCCAGCTTCATATAATCACTATGTGTCATAAACATAAACTAATGAAAAGTAAAGCAAAGATTCTGCCCTTCATTTTATGGAAGACTTTCGTCCCTGTTAGTGGATGGACCAAGGCTCAGGACAGCTTTCATTGAGAACCCGTGCCTCCTGGTAGCATTGCCCCACTGTTATTCTTTCTTTACTCAGTAACTCAAAGCCCTTCCTCCTGAGCCATTCATCATTTGGTAATACTTTCTTGCCAAGGACACCACAGGTACTGTGGTCAGGGACAGCTGACCTCTCTTCTGACCTCAACTGTCTTGATTTAATCTGGCATCTGAAGTGCTTGTACCTGAGCCCCATAACTCTTCCTGCAAGGCGCACCACCTTGTGGTCTCTCTCCTCTGGATCAATCTACAGCTATTTCATGATCAATGGTCTTTTCATTTTCTTTTTTGTAATATTTGTTTGTTTATTTATTTACTTATTTGATGCAGAGTCTTGCTACACAGTTCAGAGTTGTAGTGTTCCTCCTGTTTCAGTGTCCCCAGCACTGGGATTATAGGCATGTGCCACCATGCCCAGTTTCGCTGGCCAGCCCCGACATGACCTGAGTTCCAGGGCGGTTCAGCATGTGGTACTGGAGATCAAACTTGGGTACTTGTGGACATCAAATCTGGGTCCTTGCCTTGCCAGGAAGGTGCTGAGACCACTAGTCTATCGCCCTAGCCCCAGTAGTCTTTTCTTTTTTAAAAAAATGTATTTAGTATAGGAACTACAGGGTCTCACTACAGAGATCATAGGGATCCTCTTGTTTATAGCCTCCCAAGCACTAGAATTATAGGTGCATGCCACCACACTCAGTCTCAATTGCAGTTTTAGAGCACCCTGGGGGCAGCACCAGCACTGCACACAGGATCTCTGTGCTCTGCCTAAGCAGGTGTTTTAGTCTGCTGAGCTATCTGGCTGGCCCAACCCGGTGGTCTTTTCTAATCTCACTTCTTACTGGCTGTTGTCCCTTCTCAGGGTTAATCTCTCCTGCTTTCCTAAGCCCTGTTGTTCTGAAGCCCGTCAAAGCATGACCCTGGTCCAAAGAAGTGAGAACTTCTATGAATAAAATATGAAAATAAATAACATTTAAAAGCTTGAGATTTCCAAGAGAGATTCTAAAGTGTAATAGATTGAGAACTGTTGGCACATAGCCCCGGTGATTCCCCAGAGGAGAAAAGAAACAGATCAAAATGACCTGGGCAGCTGGAGATGACTTAGTCCAGGAAAGGTATCTAGGAAATATCTCCTGTAAAACTCCCTTCATGAAACAAAGTTTGAGCTGAACCTCAAAGGCTGGATGGATCACCCTATCTCCTGTTTCTTCCCCTCTGCAGATCCACCAGTGTTGCAAATTGCATCCTGCTTCAAGCTAGGAGCTCTAGCCATGAACTGTAGTGCAATTCACTTAGCAGCAAGGGCACACTCTTGATCCTGTCTGAGCTGGCCGGCTAGGTGACTGTAGGCATCTCTTTCCCTCCCTAGGCGCTATTCCCCTTATGTGTGAAGTGAAGGTACAGCACGACTAGCTGAGTGGTGAGCCTCCATCCTGCTGTACTCTATTACAACACTGAGATGCCATCTCACCCCAGAAAGAATGACTTTCATAAAGAAGTCAACCACCAACAAATGTTGGAGAGACTGCGGGGAAAAATGAACCCTTCTCCACTGCTGATGGAAATAGAGACTGGTGCAATCATTATAGAAATCATTGTGGAGACTCCTTAAAAAACTAGGACTGGAAATCCCATTCAAGCCAGCTATTCCCCTACTGGGAATTTTCCCAGAGGAAATGAAAACATCATATCATAGGGATATATGTGCACCTATGTTTGGTGGCACAGGTATGTCCGAAGGAAGGAGGAAGGTTTTTTCTTTTTTTTTTTTGGTAGAACTGGGGATTGAACTCAGGCCATTGTGCTTGCCAGGGAAGCACTTATTCCACTGAGCCATCTCCTCAGCCAGTGCACCTATGTTTATAGCAGCACAATTTGTGATAACAAAATCTTGGAAACAACCAAGATGCCTATCATATGAGGAATGGCTGAAAAAGATGTGGTATTTTTATACAATGGATGTATAATGTAATATATTACTCAGCTATAAAGAATGAGAAACTTGAAGCCTTTTGTGTTTAAGTGGATGCCACTTGAAGACACACTTATAAGCGAAATAAATCAGACCCACATGTGTAAATATCCTATTGTCTCCCTAGTATAACTACTCAACAGAAGAATTAAAAGGTATAACACAATTAAAAGGAAAGAAAGAACTTGAGGATTGGACAATGAGGAGAGGGCAAGGAGGAAAGCTGGGAAACATGACAAGGGCAAAATCAAACATTTATGTGCACTAGATGGGTAAGGCAATGATCTTGAGAAATATCAGCAGGTTTTTGAAATTAATTGCTAAGATTCTTACACTGACCAACTATATATGCTGACTAACCTATGAACCAGGCAACTACACTGAAGATAGCCGTGTGTAATAGAGTAGTACTCTATTACTTAAGGCCCACAGCCTGTTGTTCTCTACTACTACCCAGCCAGCTCCAGTCCTCCTTTCTGTGTCTAGCCGAGAAGAGCTGCATTCTTCTGGGCAATCCTACCTGGCACCTGTGAAGACAGTGCACTGCAAAACAGCGTTGTGGCTGCAGCTCAGCCTCCTGGCCACATCTGGAGCCATCTCAGTGGACTTTGGGGGTCATGTCACTAATGCACTGAGTTTATATTACTTGAAAATCTGGGTTTGGTAAATGCCACACAGCTGTGATCTTTTGCATTCTATCTTGATGCTTCTAGGGCCTGTCTACTCCTCACGACCCTTTATATTGTTGCATGTGATGACATAGCCTTATAATCCCAGGGCTCTAGGAGGCCCAGGCAAGGAGATTGAGAGGTTGAGCCTAGCCTGCCTAATGGAGCAACACAGTCACCCTCTAGATCAAATTAGTAAGTAAAGAAAGGTCATGTTGAGAAGGCAATTGAAACTGGGTGTGGCATTGCTTGCTTATAATCCCAGCACTTGGGGGGCTGAAAACAGGAGAATAACTATGAGTCCGATCTACATAGTGAGACCCTATAAACCCTGTCCTAAATACAGAAAAACAAACAAACAAAAAATGCATAGAAACTCTAAAAGGAAGGTGTACAGAACTATATAAAGAAAAGATGGGTCATTAATCTGAGTGCTCAGTCGATAAATATGAACAAAATGCCTATTTGCAAATGTGAATATTCAGTAAACACAGAGGTCAAGAAGGTGAATGCATGGCACACAAGTGATTTGCTTTTCTTTTAAAACAAAAGACATTACGGTATGAATTGGTTTTTCTAAACTAAAACCTCAGTATTCAGGTTTTGGTGCAGTGTTGGCATTTTGTGATAAATAAGTTCGGTTTGGGGTAACTGTTTCTCAAAGGCTCACTACCGGTGAGGTTGGTTGTTAAATAAGGAATATGGGTAATACAGCAATGATCCAGTGTTGACCGTTTCGGGGGAAGTTTGGTTTGGCACTCATCGCACTCAACAATTGAGGAAATTAAGCATTTAGTTTGTGAACAGAACTTGCTGAACCTCAGTTCATGGCCACTTCTGTCTGCAAGCATCATTCAGTTGGCAAACAAATGCACTTGGAGAAAGTTTACATCCTTTCACAACTCCACATTGGGTGACAAATGTGGCCACAGCTGCTCACTGCACACAAATGTAGCATCTTCTCCAGAGTTGTACAACAGATTAAATTAGTCAACTGAAACACCACAGAGCTATTTAATTACAGATTGTTGAAACATGGGAGCAGTTTTAAGGCAGGAAACCTTGTGTGTGTGTGTGTGTGTGTGTGTGTGTGTGTGTGTGTGTGTGTGTACAGCCTTGGATCAAACTCAGGACCTTGCACTTGCCAGGCAGGAACTTGTGCCCTTGAGCTATCTCTTCGGCCCAACAGTTCAGTTTTAACACATGTACGCTAATGTTGCAGGGAGGTTCTTCAATCAGTAGCACGGCTTAGATCTAAAGATACAAGGAGATGCAGATAACTCTTTTACCAAGGAGGTAGGTGTTATAAGAGGCAGATGGACAGAAGAAAATCAAAAGCTAGATTAATGCCATATGGGAGAGCGAGAAGAAGGCAAATAGGAGAACTGTAATTTTATTTGGGGTCTCATAAAAAACACTGAGTTATAAATTTCAAGATACCATAAAATTATACAGTTTTGTGGGAGTATGAACTATGGGTACTTTACATCTTTATCATTATTCGATGATGACAGAGAAAGGATTCCTTCTTTAATTGTCTAATGGCATTACTCCACAGCTGGAGCTGAGTGACTACAGAGATCAGCAAGCTCTGCCACTCAGAAAGGGAGTGATCATGAGAGCGTTTCTAGGTGCCTTTGAGACTGAAATGCAAACTAAGTGCATCACGTAATTTCCATGAGGCACTGCAAGTCCAGTGATTATGAATCTTTGAACCTTTTCATGATATGAATTTATCAAAATAAAATAGCTTTAAGGAAGCATTCTATTGCTGGAGGTTTGTCCTTATTCAAGAGAAGACTGAATAAAAATAAATCTTACAAAAGGAGGCTCGAACTCAGGACCTTGCACTTGCCAGGCAGATGCTGGTTCCATGGAGCTGTCTCTTCCCCACCCCTCAAAAGAAGGCATATACCCAAAAGGGATATATGAATACACTTAGAGGAAAAGACTATGAACCTTTGTCTATTCGGAAGAATTGAGCATTGATTAGGAGCATGAACTCAATGTTTTTATTAATACATATTCACCATGGGGAGCTAGTGCCCATACAGAGCACATCTTAATTTTTCTCATTCTTGCCCCCTTCCTTCCATTTCTGTGTTCCCTTCTGTTCTACAAAAGATCCATATCCATATTCCCTATTATTTTTTATTCATTCTACAATTTATTTATATATTGGCACTTTTCATATATGAGAAATTATCTGATATTTAAGTTTGTATGTAAGCTTCAGTGATTTATTTCGCTTACCATTATGGTCTCGGGAACATGACTTTTAGAATCCTCCTTCCGCACTACCAATGTTTGACCTTGAGAAGTTATTTCAGCGTTCTAATTCCCAGTTCTTCGTATAAGGGACAAGAATAAAAATTCCTAGCATATTGTGCTTCTGTGTGAGTGAGTGAGAGCCATATACAGTTTCATTATAGTACCTGGAAGATGCTAAATAAATGGTACGTAATGCTTATGACTAATTTAAACCATTGTGCAAAGTTAAATCCCTATTTATTAGAGATAGTGAGCCCCATGGGGTACAAAGAGAATATGCCTCAGATCCGGAATCTCTGTATTCAGACAGAATTAGAATTAGTTCTCAAACAATTTCATGGTCTTTGGACTTTTTAAACAAAAGAATATCAAAGAAACCAAATCAATGCACAGAAGTATACAGTGATAAATCTTTGCTATGCCACAGAAGAAGCTTTGTGGTTTTTGTAGGGCACCCAAATTCATCATATGGCTAACTGTTCTAATTTTTTGTATCAGATTTACATACCAGGTGAATGTACCACCAACCGGCAGGCATTCTCAGATTAAGTACTTCTGATCAAGTATTAAATTTATAGTCATTTACCTTCAATGTCATAATATAATTGCAATCAAATTTTACTGACCTGGATACACCTAGTAGATTTTAGTGTTTATTATGGCATATTCCCTAGAAGAACTGGGTGGCATGTTCTTTTTCTTATTTACCCAAAGCAATGATGAAAGCTTTGTTTTATTAGTAGTACATGTTTTCAGTACCTGTATTTTACAATCATCTTGTAGAGTGGCGCCATGTAAGTAATATAGCTTGCTTCTTTTTATAACTCTACTTCCCCTTTCTTTCTCTTTCCCTCTTCCTAGGAGTCCCCTCAGCCACCAAGAGGACTGGATCAAAGACTAATGTATACCAATTAGAGGCAAAAATCTTGAAGCAGAAGTCTTTGAGATACAACTATGCTATCAAACATCACCAGAGTGTACAGAAAAGGAACTTCCCAGGACCTCCTAGCAATGCACTACAAACAAACACCTTAACAAACCTTTGCTCAAACATGATCTTTTTTCTGCACAGTATTTGCCTTCTGATGCTGATATCTCTGCATTGTTTTCTTTGATATTATGAGCCTGAGCTCAGCTGACTTCTGGAATGACTGCCAACACCAGCTCCTTTGCACAATTCTCTGAAAGCTTTCAGGGCAAAGTTAGCACCAGGCCTGGGAGGAAACTTAACAATGACCACCTTCCCTGAATTTGAAAAGAGAGGACTTAAACTTTAATAGTGCCTCTCAAAATTTATCAAGCTCCTGTAGCCCTGTATGCTCCCTCTGTCTGTCTCTGTCTCTGTCTCTGCCTCTGTCTTTCTCTCAATCTCTCTCTGCCTCTGTCTCCATCTGTCTGTCTGTCTCTCTCTCTTTCACTCTGTCACTCCTCTCTGTCTCCCTGTCATGCACACACACACTTTTATTTACAAGGTGCATAAATTCACTTTCGGATAACAATAATACTTTGTTGAGATTGCTTTTTGATTTCTCATGTGTTAAGGATAAATGAGAATTTTAAAAATCATATCTTTAAAGAATAAAAGCCAGTCTTTAATCACACTCACCATAGTACACAAAAAACCTGCTGCTTCATCAAATATGTCCCAATTAGTAATTTACAAAGGCTCTTGAAAGATGAAGAAATTAATTTATTAGTTATTTTATAATATAAATAATGAGTTATTCATTAGTGCAACTCATAATTACAAATGCACTAATTACAACCTGACCAGTGGTATACATTTTTTTCCAGGAAAAAATTTGCCTAATATGTTCAGAATTTAATAATTTTCCCTTTTGTTATAGAGGTGATCTTGCATTTTGTGTGTGTGTGTGTGTGTGTGTGTGTGTGTGTGTGTGTGTGTGTGTGAAACCGGGGATTGAACTCAGGTCCTTGCACTTGCCAGGAAGCACTTATTCTACTGAACCATCTTCCCTGTCCCTGAATGTGAACTTTTAGTTTAATTATTTAACTTTGGTATATATAAGAGAATATTTTGGAGAAAGGATTGTATTATTTTACACTAAGTTTCAGTCTCCAAACTTTATCACAGTTCCAGAGTTAATAAATCAAGGCAATGGTGAGCTTGACTGTCTTAAGTCAAACCTGAGTCAGTCCTCTGGGGGTGAAGTACTATAACTCTGCTTCCTAAACGTATGTTTTAAGAGGAGCTTATTTCACGTACAGGAAACTCATCTCACAAAAGGGAGCTATTTATTCAAGAACTTGAAGATCACAGGAAAGCATCAGATTTCCTGAAGCTGCTGTTTGTTTCTACACAACAAGAAATGCTCAGGTGTCCATTGTTCACTTGAGCATCAATCATCAGCCCCTCCGCCTGATTTAGAACAAGTTAGCAGTTTGTCCATTCATTTAGCGAACTTCACTGAGCGTGGATTCCTTGCCAGGCAGTATGTTAAGTGTCAGAAATATACGGAATAAATAGAATGCTATCAGAGCCCCAGGGAAGCAGGGTGAGGGGCGGAGATGAAGGCTTGAGCACTGATAGGAGGATTCCGTCAGTATCTGCCCCTTGAGCCACAGAGGCAGGAATTCCATGCTGACCTACCTATCTGTGCTTCCTGGCACCTCTGGGCATATGCATATGTGGTGGTGCACTCCTGGAATTCCAGCCTTCTGGGAGGCCCGGGTAGAAAGATTATGAGTTCCAGCCCCAGCCTGGGAAACTTAGACTATGACTCAGAAAACGAGAGCAGGACAGCTGGGGATGTAGCTCAGTGCCAAGGCCTTGAGTTCAGTCCCCAGGGCCACACACACACACACACACACACACACACACACACGTTCTAGTTGGTTTATGACTGTAAGCAGTAAATGGACCTCACTGAAGAAAATATAACCAATGGAAGGAAAATAGATTATATTATTTTTCTAATCAGCAGTGATAGAAGGACAGGGGTTGGCCAGTTATCTTGATATAGCTTCAGCACAAGGGAGCACACGACTCTGACCACTTACTGTATTTCATTCTCTGAACCCTTGTTTGCTTTTTTTTTCTGTCTACCTGGATTATCTTCATCCTTTTGTATTAAAGTCTTCATCCTTCAAAGCCTGGAGCAAATATTGCTTCTACCGTGAAGCATCTAATCTCTCTAGATGGAATCTGGACCTCTCTTCCTGAGTACCCACTCAAGGCTTCCAACAGCCCTAGTAAACCGCTTCACAGTGCTCTCCTTGTGCTAGCTCTGTGAGTCTGCACGAACTTTGTCTCACATAGCTTGTGATTCTTTTTCTTTCCCGCACAGGATCTTGAACCTGTCACTTAAGAATATCCCTGTTGAATTAAATCCCTCTTCTTTTTTTTTAATCACCTCCTTTGGATAGTCACAAATGGGTTATTGGCCTTAAATTCTACAAGGGTGTTTCTTAGAAGCTAACTACAGAGTTAGTTATGATCTATGGTCCCAGGGATTGAAGAGTAGTCCCTAACTCACCTCAGAGATCAATAACATCAGCTCTGGCTTCTGACAATGCATAAGCCATGCCACATTACCTTAGACATGGGCACCACTGCCAGTGTCACCACATAATATTTCAAACTCTCCAAGAGAACAGAAATGCATTATAATCAATGAGAACACTCTCGATATTGAACTTATTTATAGTTTTTGGAGGAGAGGGAGGCAGTTTGATGAGTGTGCTGTTAAAACTCTAGGAACTTGGCAGCAGCCAGGCTACAGGAATTCCCCCTGCTCTGCATTTTAACACTGCTGTGATTTGTAGACATCACTATTTAATGAAGCGCACAGCTGTGCAGAAAGAGCAGAAGGCGGAGTTTGGCAGTTAGGAGTGCGCAGGAAATCTGGCCGTCCCTGTCATCTGGAATTTCCCTAACTGTCAAGCCACCCCTTCTTCCTTAGCTCTCCTCTAGTTCAACCTTCAGGCGCTCTCTGAGATGACCACTTCATTAACACAAATAACCAGGCAGCGAAGTCGCAGCGTGACTCCTGCCCTTTCATTCATCTTCCACAAGTATATTTTTGCAAGTCCGGGAATTAGAATTCAACAAACCAGCAAGATAAAATAAGAAACGGATCCAAATCTTCAGCCAAATGTGTAATGGAAATAATGGGAGAAGCTAAATAAAAAGACTCTCTGGTTAATAGAAATGATTGCTTTTCATTAAATTAGCCCTGCCCTGTCCTATTTTTAACTACACGTAGAAGCCTCCAAAGCTGCAGTTTGAAAACTGAGAGACCTTTCAGTGTTCTGTAAGGTTAAAGTTTATAATTCAATTCAAAGCCCATAAACTGTGTTTACAAAAGGCATCCTGGTATGATTTCTCTTTTTCCTCTCTTTCCAAATTCCTTCCCCCAGCATACACACCATAGTGCTCACAGCGTGGCTTAATTGTATGGTCTAAGTCTGGAGAAATATAGACTGCTTTTTAGAACCATGATAGATTCCAATGAGTATTTGATAACACAAGTGGTATACAAGTCTTTGTTCTACTACTGAGTAAATTATATGCTCACTGTGTCTTACTTTCCGATAATTTGAAGTATTTATTAGCAACATACTAGATGTAGCCAAAATATTGTGTTTAAATTTTTAAAAAAATATTATAATAAAAGCCACACTGTATCATAAATCCCCACCCAAATCAGTCCCCTCACTTTGAGCACACTTATCTCAAAGTTCATGATACTTTCTATGTTTTGTTTCTGTTTTTGAGACAGTGCTTCGCTCAGTCTCGCTGTGCAGTTCAGGCTGGCCTTGAACCTACTATGGAGACCCTTCTGGCCGAGAGTTCATTGTCTCAGTCTCCTGAGAGCTGGGATTACAGGCATGGGCCATGCTGCCTGGGCTGATGCCACTTTCTGAAACACGTCCAGAGTCTACCTTTGGGAATGTTTTCACTCGAGCTGCTGTTGCACATTGATATTCTGAAATTATTGAAAACGTTCATCTTTCTTAGTCATTTTCATTTTGGCTAAAAATAAGAAGTCCCATAATGCAACGTGAGAAGGGTGATGGAGGTGGACGATCGTGGAGCATCATGCTTTATGAGCCTGTCTTTTCAGGTGACGCTCGGTGGTGGCACTCGCCATATATTTTGGTCACACTGCAAAAAGATACTTTCAGGTCTCCTTTAAAATGTAACTAAGATAGGCTAAGCCCAGTCAAAGCTAAGAGAAGAATTTTGAGGAGCATTTATGGTAATGAGTCTTTTAACTAACAATTTTCAAAGGGGATTCAAAATACCCAAACACAAAAATTGCAAATGATACAGGATTTTACTAGACAAGGCGCAAGGAATTCAACAATATTGCATCTTATTGTCTTCCAATTATTTTTTCAGATTACCAAATGCAAGCACATATATATATATATTTTTTTTTTCACTTCCTTCTTTTCTTATTTTTCTCTTTTTCCCTCATCTCTGTTGTTCCTTCCCTTTGAGCAGTTTTCCTTTCACTGACTCTATTGCACCTTTCAGATTCCTACCTAGGGAGGCAGTACAGTGTTTATGCATGAAGGTCTGATTTATCTTTCTTATGAGTGTGGTCTCTTTTTATCCATTTACCTGAAAAAAGCCTTGAGCTTAACTTTTTATAGCCGAGTAACACTCCATTTTAAAAAATGTGAAATATTTTTTTATTTATTCCTCAGCTGATGGACATCTGGGTTGCTTCCAAGATTTAGTTATGACAAATTGTGCCACTGTAAACATGGGTGCACATGTATATCACTGTGGTACAATGTTTTCATTCTTCTGGCAAAATATCCACAAAAAGAATAGCTGGGTTTAATGAGACCTCTAATTCTAGATTTTTGAGGAATTTCCACACTGATTTCCACAGTGGTTATTACCACTAATATTTACACATTCAGCATATTTTCTGCCATTCTTCATAGTTATTTCCAGGATTTTCCTATAATGCGTAAGCAAAGTTAGAAAGCATTCACATTACAAGTAGAAGCAACAGTGAAAGGGACACATGGCACCACTCAGGCCCCCAGAGGAGAACTGGCCTCCTGAAGTCTATCACCGCCAAGCACAGCTTTCCCCAGTTGCTTTAAGACTCATGCTTTTTGCCTTTCCTCTGTGGAGTTATGAATAAAATCACCAGGGCTAACAATTGATGGGCATATTTATTAAAGACAGCATAGATTTTAAAAGCAACTGCAAATCAGTTTGAGCTTTTTGGCTCCATCACAGAGAACAAAAAAGAAAGAGATAAAGAAATAACAAATGTGTTAGCCAGAGATACGATCTTGCAGCTTTTTGAACCTCTGTGAAGCAAATCTTAATAAATTTATACATTCACTCCCAGAAAGGCTATTCGTATTAGCAGCAGGAAAACATGCGATCATTTGTTATAAAAGCCATTTTCCAACTTATCAGAAAGGTATCTTCCTTGTTGCCAATAAAGCCTAACAGTAATTGCTTCCATACATACGTAAGAAAGTCTCTACCTTAGGTGACATAAATTAAATAATAACATATTGTATTGATGATATTCTAGTAAGATAATGAAGTAAGACTGTGAAGAAATAGGAAAGAAAGAAACAAAATCTATAAAATGACATGGGGATAAACAAGACATTACCTTATATTCTGGTAGGGGACATGATTGCTTTTTGTAAGGAATATGGAAAAATAAAACAGCTAAACTTTCTGAAGATTTGTAATGTCTTTTAATTTATTCTTCTATCAATATTTCTGAGCCATAGAACAATTTGCGGGCATAAATAAATTTACAATGAATAATCATATTTTAAAGAAGCATACAAAGTACTTATTTGGTTGCATGTTACGTCATTTAATAGAAGTAGGCAATGTTGATTATAGAAGGTAAGAAAATAGCAGAAAATGAAGGAATCAGTGAATGGTTATGCACATCTGAGTTCCTGGTGGATTTTTGAATTTCCTCCTCTGGTTGGTCTACTCTAGGTCCACTTATGCGTGTTCCTCTCTACAACCTCTTCACTGGTGATCAGCAAACAAGCTTTCTGGGCCAGCAGACATGTAACCCTACTCTGACTCTGATGGGTCATTTCTCTGGAAGGATATGCCATTTGGTGTTTTGCTAAGAAATTAGATTTATCAGTCCAGAGAACAAATTCAACAACCAAACTGAATGCTGTCTTATACTTTCAGAGTTTAAGAATTTTCCAATAAAATACACTAACAAAAGAACCAAATATAAGACATTGGCTAGTGAAAACAGAAGGGAATAGAAAAGGTAAACCAAATAGCTTAGTGAATTAAGGCACCTGCAAGCAGGTACAGTGGCCAGGGGTTCTATCCTGGTGTGCAATGAGATGGCAACTGAGACTGGGTGTGGTGGTGCCCACCTGTAATCCTAGCTCTTGGGAAGCTGTAAACAGGAAAATTACTATGAGTCCAATCTAGTAGTGAGACCCTGAACACCCTGTCGACCCTTCTCTAAAATTAAAAAACAGGGAACAGAAAGAACAGATATGTTTTATGTTATACTTTTGTTCAAAAAAACAGGTTATACAGCTAACCCACTACTAATATGGACTGCTGGATTATAATGGAATATTTTGCTGAATTTACACACCTACAATGTTTAAATGACAATGGAAGACCCTTCTCTGAGAAAACTAAACAAAAAAGGAGATATAAATGAACAACCATTTTATATCTGTATATGCAAAATAGTTAGGATAGATATACAGGTCATTCTCTTAATTCAGTGAATGGAAAGATTTGTTCTAATAGTGTTTGTGGGCAGGATATCATGTCTGCCTCTTGTACAATAAATAACCACTAAGACAACAATATGCACTGTATTTATTATTGAAACTGTCCTACTAATCGGTTTTGAAAGTGTCTCATTATTTGTTTCTCAATGAAATTATTTAAAAAAAGAACAGGTTGGTTTTCCTAAGTATAAATATCCCTCATCACAACTATAGTGGGGAAAGAAAACATTTTCTGTAACCAGGTCCAAATTTGAGCAATACATAGTGTTAGTTATTTGAATTCAATGTTAGTAAGCACTTAATAAACTCCAGATATCATATCAACTGCTGTAAGGTTATTCTTCAGTCTGCCAAATCACATTATGAAAGCAATTTATCAGCTTAAAATAATAGGGAAGAAAGAGGGGACAACAATAAATGATCTTGGAATGTAGTAAAGTGCCATGAAATGAAAGAAATTTATCAGATCCTACTGCATGTAGTATACATAAGTATTGTTTCATGAAGTTGTAGGGTTAATTTACAGATACAGATATCTATGAATCTTTGTGTTTGTATACCATGCACATATGTTGTACACATAGCATTTATATTATAGTGAGTAATCAAAAGTATGGGAAGGGCAACCTAAAGAATAATTAAGATCCAATTGTATGGCTCAGCAGAATAAGTGCTTGCCTGGCAAGTACAATGGTCTGAGTTCAATCCCCAGTTCCGGAAAAAAAAAAAAAAAAAAAAAAGATCCAATTGTAATGGCCAATTTTCACCAGTGAAAATGTTAAGTTCTGAGCATAGTTTCTAAATTCACCTTACTGATCTATAATTTCCTACACTAGCAGTTATAATTCTATGATATGAGTTTTAATGTTTATAATACCATTGAATTTTCTTTTTTGTTGTTGCTAGTTTGTTTGTTTTGGAGGAATCAGGGATTGAACTCAGGCCCTTGAGCTTGCCAGGGAAGCACTTATTTCACTGAGCCATCTCCCTGTCCCCACCATTGAGTTTTTTAATCTAATATTTCCTAGGATAGTGATACACAGGGCACATTAGCTGTATAAAGGCTTATTCTACTCTTTTTTGAGTGAAACATTGACATTTATATTGAAATATGCACTAAGTCAGATGAGTTCAACTAGTCAAAGAAACTTTGCCAAGGCAGTCAAGCTTCCCTTGGGAGGTTCAGTCAGCCTGCAGCAGTGACTCCCTGGAGGAGCACCATGGCGAAGCCTGGGCCCCTATGCAGAAAGCCTCCTCTCAGGAGATGCCCGCTCATGGCTCCCACATGCATCCACAGCCTCAGGATCCTGGGCACACTCATCCTTTTCATATATGTTCAGTTTCTTCTTCACTACGCTAAATATAAGACTGGTAATGTTCATAATCCACAGCACAGACAGTAATTTAGGCCTTAGCATACAACTATAAGTAGTGACTAGGTTAAAAATTTAAAAGTTGGGATTTTTGTTTTTGTTTTAAACAGCTTTGAAACTCAAGTTCCTGTGCTGGCAGCTTAGTCTGCAGCTCCTGGTACTTTTGGGCTAAGCCTGGAAGCATCAGAGGAAGTAGCCTCGTGGGAGGAGCCAGAGGAGAGCTAGGAAGCTGGGGCTTGTGTTGCGCGGAAGATAGGCTTAGACCCTCGGTGTTTCCTCAGGCTCTCTGCACTTGCTTCCTGGCTGTCTGGCGCTGAGTAGCTTTTGTAGCTTTCCCTCCCTGTGGCTTTCTGTCAAGAAGCGCCAATTTGCCAGAGGCCCTCAGAGAACTGGGGCAAGCAGCAATACCTTGAAACCCTAGAACCCTGAGTTCAAATACATCTTTCGGTTCAAATTGTTTACTTGGGTATTTTTTCAAAACAAGGAAAAGCTGATCCCAAAAAGGTTTTCCTTACCCTTAGCTATAGCAAAGCTGTCTTTGAGGTGTTGGCTAAGGATACAATTTTTAAAATAATGAAACAATATGAAATATCTGGAGATGGTAACTTCAGGGTTTTATTCATCATAAATAAAAATATGTAGTCATGTAAAATAGTGCTTTTAATATATTCAGGCAAATCAACATACCACACGATTACATGCAATAATTAAAATGATCTTGCTGGCAAAGTTAGGAAACTGCATATGCAATATATTTAAGCAATACCAACTTTCTCGTGGTGCAATTATGCATATGCAAGTATTATGCAAGCTTCTAGCTAGGAATTGGAAGAGTGGGAAAATAGAAAAGTTTAATTTGCAAGAATAATAAAGTGGTAGATAATCTAAAACATTTTCTCCTTTCAGATAATGTTATAAAGCAATACAATTAAACATGATCATATGGTTCTTAACTGCAAATGAGCATTGGCAATAATTATTAGCAAAGCATAAAAGCATTATCTACATATATACCACAAAAATATTGTGCAAGTGGAGGAAGCAAGAGAGGATTTTAAAGAATCATAACAAAAATCAACTGTGAGCTATTATATAATGTGGATAGCTTTTGCTTTGAGAATAAATTATGCAAGACACTAGAGGCCAGTCTTCTTGGTTTTGGGGTACCCTTAGGTTCTCCACTGAAGCATAATGAGTTTAGAGTCAGAACCCCTTGGCCATAAGGCAATGTTATGAGATCTCTCTCCGATCCTCCCTTACCTATCAAATCCAGTGATCCCATTATGCTCTAAAAGTTGTAATTTCACCTCACTGAGATATAAGATTTAGCAAATTTAGATCTGATTTGTTGTTGCTCAATGGAAAAAAAAAGTGCACAAGATGTGTGGCTCAATGTCACACAATGCAGAAAGCCTACAAGTAGAAGGCAGAAATCATCTCCAGGTAAAGACAAACATCATTAAGGACATAGATAGATAGATGATAGATGATAGATAGATAGATAGATAGATAGATAGATAGATAGATAGATAGATAGATAAGTAGACAGACAGATGTTCACTATAATTGCCATGTTGTGATCCATTTACCTGGGGTATTTGAGATATTACAGTGTGATATGGAGACTTTTCCCAATATTAAGATGCATAGCTTAGAATCAGGTAGGAGAAATCCACACCTTGGTGGAAACTCATGCCTGGATGGACATTGTACAATTCGAAAATTCATCCTTAGTTCCACAAATAAGGCATCAAGGTCAATTTTAATGGCTCTTGTACACACCCCGAAGCCCTGGATTTCATAGCTACTGTTGAGGGACTGTTCACACTGCTAATGAATCATGATGTTTTCTCCCTAATCTCAACAGCTGAACAAGATGGTTTGTCTTCTTCAGATCTAAACAGTGGTCTTATGTACCTTAAGACAAACCCCAAACTCACACGCACTTAAATAAGTCAGTGCATCCTAAAGAATATTTTTCTTCTAACTATCTTGAAAGCAACAGATTTCTTTTTGTTTTTCCCAAATATAAAATTATAGCTTATAATAAGTATGGCTTTAGAACCTCAACATGCTTTCCATCTACTGCATTCTGTGCTTTGGCCCAATTCTAGCTAGGAATTGGAAGAGAATGGGAAAATAGAAAAGTTTAATTTGCAAGTATAATAAAGTAGTAGACGGGACAGGGAGGGGGGCCTCCTCTAGGGTACACAACTCCCTCTGAACTACTCCAGGTATCATGACAACACACATTTGGTACCACAATCCAGGAAAGGAAAGGGAAAACCAAATCTAGTGCAAGGTAAGTGGGAAAAAGAAGACACAGAGGAAAGCAGGCATTTCTATGATATCTAGCAATATTACATACATGCTTGAATATTTCCAGTCATTTAACTGAAATCTCCCAGGCACTTTTATACCAATTTTCAAATTCTAGTGGAAAAGTGAGGAGTGTATGTGAAAACTAATACATGATCTTTTTAACATCCTGGATGTATACTAGAATCATCTAGTAAGCTATAAAAATCTATCAAGGGCACAGGCTGCACATCTGATTTCAGTAAATCAGAATATCTGATTTAGGGTTGGGAGCATAACATCAATATTTTTCACAAAACCCCTAGCTAATTCTCATGTATAATAAAGAGTGAAAACACGCTGTAGAAGTTTAGAAGGCAAAGAAGGTGCAGAGATAATCTTGCCCAGGGCTTTCACATCTGGCTTTCTTTACCTACCCTCATCAAGAAATGTGGCAGGGCTGTTGTTACCTTCGGGTGTCTGTGTCTCCTACTAAGTTCTCCTTGGAAGGAGAATCTCAGAAATAAGGGGGAATGGTGACAGAAAACACTGAACAAAGAACTCTCTCCTTTACACAGTAAGAACCAGAGAACTGTGAACCAGAGAACTATGAACCAGAGATGGACATTTCCTTGCTAAAAGATTAACCACTAGTATGAGAGCAAGTTGTTTATTATTCTTACTATCATTATCATCATCATTATTATTATTTCCTATATGGTCCTAGAGGTGACTTTCTTCCTCCACTTTATCATAAATAAATATAAGTTCATAAGATACCACTTGTGTTGTCCTAATTTTATCACTAATTAGAATTCTGGGGGCTGTTCTTATGTCAGTGCTCATACAAGTTAAAACCCAAGATGAGGGCAGGTGAAATAGCTCAGTGGTTGACTAGATAGCACAGTGGACTAGGTGCCTGCTTAGGCAAGCACAGGGACCAGGGTTCTAACCCTGGCACCATGACCCCCGCTGTCCACCTCTGGGTGCACTCACTGAGTGGACCACTGAGACTGGGTGTGGTGGTGCATACCTGTAATCTCAGCACTGAGGAGTTTATGAGTCTGAGCTGCATAGTGAGACCCTGTATCAAGTACATAAAATGAAACAAAGCAACCCAAGCTGTCACCTGTCACCCACAAATGTTGACATGGAAGGAAGACCTTGCCTGTAGTATACAATCACTTCTGGAGTGAAAATCTAGCAAAGAAATTTTGTTTTCTTCTTTCATAGATCAAAAAAACTTAACAAGCTCAATGTACAGAGGTCTCCACTTGGCCTGAACAGATGGAAGTGAGCTAACAGTATCAATTCAAATTCAAGAAATTATCTGAATCTTCGATTGTGTAGATGTACACTCTACATGCATTAGTAGTAAAACAGATAGTTTTTACAGTTCTGTGAGTGTATGTAGGCTTGCTCCCACCAACTGCTACATCCAGTAGTTACTGAACTTCATAAACTGGCAGTGTAATGTTACAACAATATTGTGTGGCACCCATTTTATAAACTGTACAGTACGATACTTGCTACTTTTCTGAGACAAACTCAAGGTGTATTTCTAAGGATTTTTCTGCCTTTTTGAGCAGCAGTTGATGGAGGATCCTGTATACATTTGTAATAGATTAAAAACAAACCAGATTGTAAATCCTTTTCAAACTCTTAAAGTTGTGTAACAATGTTTCGGTTGAAATTGTACATAATAAGTTAAATTGCATTATTTTAACCAATATAGGCATATTTCTATATGCATAAATATGTTGAAATACAGTTGCAAAAACAAAAAAATTCACAGTGTGGGATAATTTTAAAGAATGATTTTATATTTGACAAAATATTGATTATTTAAAGGTGTGTCCTTTGCACATTAAGTAGAACTGCGCCCTTAACCTATTGAGTCAGATGCCTTGTATTCCGTTTTTTAAATAATGTTTGAACCTTTTTTCTCTTTTCCTTTATGTGTTTTGCTGTGACTGATGGAGCTCTAAATTCTATAAAGAAAAATAGATTCCTTTTGTGACACTGTTTTCTGAGCAAACTAATAACCTGATGACTTTCATTCAAGCTCAAACTTACCACTTGATATTGTAGGTGCTAAACACTCCAAAGTGTCTCCATTTTATATTAAGCCAATGAAATAGGCTCTGTTATTATTCCCATTGAACATACATGGAAGTTGGACCTCAGCTGGTTAAGACACTTGCACAAGGTCATCAAATGAGAGGAGGATCTGAAGTGTAACTCATGACATGTAAAGCCCAAGCCCTTGAACTTACCGTGTCCAACCTCCCAGACTAGAGCTTTGAAAACTCTAAATACAGTTTCTAATGATGAAATTGTGCCTCACAAACCACGTGTCTGTGAACACTTGAAGGAACTATGTCTGAGCAAAGAGAACCATGACATTTTACAAGTATTTTGAATGCTAGGACTCTGTGACATTTGTGCCTTTCCTTTCAAGGAGGAAAGAAGAAAAATGATAAACCACCCCTAGGAATATTTCTAGCTGGGTATCTGAATTTATCAGATTTTAAAAAACTTTCAAGGGTAAAGAATTTTAACTTTTTTAAAAACTCATTTTATAATTTCAGAACGTTCTTTTCTTAAACATTTTTTTAGGTGGTCATGTTTTTTCTAAACTCCAAGGAAACTGAGGAAACAAAATGTGAGTGTTTCAGGGTTACAAAAGTTATGTTTAATCTAAAATGATATGCCTGGCATTCTGGTGCATATCTTTAATCCCAGAACTCAGGAGGCTGAGGCAGGAGGATTGCCATAAATTCCAGGTCAACCTGGGCTACATAGCAAGACCATGTCTCAAGAAGAGAGCTCTTCATCAAGAATCCTGTAGGCCCTGAGCAAACAACACAGTTCTGAGCCAGAGTCTTGTCTTCTCCTTAACTTGCAGCCCACCAGGGAGCTCCAGCTCTAGACCTCAGTGCGACACACAGCAGTTGCTGTCTTGGAATTCTGATGAGTGGACAAAGACAAGAAGAAAGGCACAAGGAAAGCAGGAGGGGTCCTGAGGCTTCTGGAAAGGGGTGCAGCTCCCATAGGGAGACATTTAAACTTAGATCTCAACAGTATGATCTCTGTGTCAGGCTGTCAAAAAAGCCAGGAATCTTCTTTGTAAACTATGGTTGACTTTTCAAGCCCAGTAATGGAAAGTAGAATTCTCAAAGGTGATTTAATATTATCATGTGAAAAAACAGTAAAAGAACCTACTGGGAAGGAAAATGAGAAGAGCCAGCACATGTTCACCACTTAATCTTTTTGGTTGGAGCAGGAAAGGAAGCCACCATAGGAACCAGCGTATGTGCACAAGCACATGCACTCCTGCTCCTACCCACAGTCTTTTCCTGCCATCACTGTAGCTTTATCATGTAGCCCACTGCACAACTGCCCAAATCCAGACTGAACTGTAAGTCAAGTCTGATTGACAAGCGAAAAGAGAATGTTCTCTGTGTGTGTGTGTGTGTGTGTGTGTGCGCGTGTGTGTAGTGTGTGAGTTTGTAGGTTCATTGGCCAAATATGAACCCAAAGAAATGTTCTCTGTCATAGGTAACCACAAAGTTTCTCTACCCACATAAAAATAAAGGTGATTGCTGTGGAGATAGATCAGTGGTCTAAGTGCCTACCTGGCAAGCACAAGGACCCAGGTTAGATCCCTGGTACTTCATACTGTACCAGCCACTGAAACTGAATGTGATGGTGCTCAACTGTAATCACAGCACTGGGGAGACTGAGACAGGAGGATCACTATGAGTCTGAGCTGCATAATGAAACCCTGTACCAAATATACACACACACATACACACACACACACACACACACACACACACACACACACACACACACAAAGTGATTGGTGATGGGCCCTTTCCCATGAAGACTTTTTCACTGGAGATCTTGTAATCTCTTACAGGCTGGACTTCTCCCTCCAAGGCCAGCATGAGCCTCCGTAAGGTATGATGGCCTGCTGTGCTAGAGATGGATGTTTTGGCTTTAGTTCTCCCTATCCCAACATAGAAGATGGGATAAGTCACGAGCTGCCTCAGACTTTCTATTCCCTTGTCTTTACAGAAAAATGATAAAGCAGCAAAACTCTAGCTAGATTTGCCAATGAATGGCCACTGGCAATCTGTAACCAGTATATGAAGAATTACTACACTTTCCAGCCTTTCTATCTTTTAATTAAAACCTTAAAAATCTCTGCCCTCTTCATCTCTTCTTTCAGGCTTATCATAAGCAAACTGTGCTACCAAGGCCTTTCACTTTTTTATGAAGACAGCTTTTTGGGTTTGGGCCTAGAAAATAGCATCAGTTGAAGGAGTTTATGCAGATGGTTCATTGTGGTATCAGAGCTCATCCTTGTTCTGCTTGTGCCATTGACAAGCTAACTGGGGAGAAGGTATCAAACCTTACCAAACCTAGGTTTTCCCTATTTGCAAATCAGAAATAATCATGGCACCTGCTTTATAGATCTCAAGAGAAATCAATTCATACAGAAAAGCCACCAGGCTAAGGTTCCCGAAAGTACTTTTCAAATGACAGAGTTGAGACTCGTATTCAAATCTGTGCTCGCTTCTCTATGTAATCCTGACTGACTCTTTCTGCTGCTATGAACAGAAACTCTAGCACAGTAGTGACCTCCTTTGTCCCACATAAGGGCCCCTCTTCTTTGGTTCCTTCTTGCGGCCTCTGCCTCCTCCCTCGCCTCACCCTGGTAGGACCCAGGCAGGTTGCCTTGAGACCCACACAGAAAAGAAATCTTTGTGGAATGCAGTGTCACAGTCCTACTTATCTTCTGAATGAGTAAAGAATTTCAGGCCCTAGGGAAGAAATGACTTTCCAAACTTCCCTCTCTACAAGTCAAGAAACAATGAAGAGATAAAGTATGACAGCAAGGAAGGAGGTCGCTAATGCCCTAAGGTTTCAGGGAGGCCCCTCAGGGTTTTAAATCTGAATCATTGGGCTTAGAAGGAAGTCTGTTTCAAAAGGACCTTGAGAAAGATGAGATTCACTCAATAAATCTTCCCTATAGTTTCTGTCTGATGTTTCACATTTAGTTAAGACCTATAATTCCTCTAGGGAAGGCACTAAATCAACAAAAGGCCACTGGAAGCTTAGTGACTAGCCCACTAAAGCACCTCCAGAACCAAAAGTTCCCCCACAGCCCAAACCAGCAGGGCCAATAGTCAAAGCCAGGCCCTCCAGTACTAATTTAGGAAGCTCCTATGCTGATTCAATAGTATGAGGGAGGTCTGAGGTACCCCAAAGTAATGCACTCACCCTCAGAAATTTCAAGCTTGTAAGAAAGTACCACACTTCTTGGTTTCTGAAAGCTTACTTGTGGAAGTGGTGTTGTTCACCTACCTGGGCAAAAAAGAAAGGAAGGGGGGAAGCTACAAACACATCAAAGAACAGGGACTTCAGGTGTAAGAGTGCATCCCAAAGAATTACTGAAAACAATCTTTTGTCAGACATTATCACCTTTAGTTTTACAAAACATGAGAAAGTAGAGACAATGAATAAGTTTTCAAAGGCTGCTTTACTGGTAAATAGCATAAAAGTACACAATCTACACACTTGCAAATTCAAGGGTAAATCTTTTTCTTTGGTGAATATGTAAAACTTTCCTTTGCATTTTCTATTAGAGTAAATATTATGCAAATTGTCAGTACTTTCTATCTCCTCCATGTTTCTACTCAATTTAAAAACTGTATTTAACCGGAAGCTACTACAAAAAAATTCTCTTACACCCTTATCTCTGTGTTACTAAAAGATGATTTCCAATATTCAGGTGGAAATTTACCTAATCCCTTATTCATGTTGAGTATGCCGCACTTAAACTTCTGCTCTAATCTCTTTCCGTTTATTTGATCCTCAGTTCTATTAAGAGAGAAATTTCAATAACTTTCACATCCTCACAGAAATAGAAAAACATTGAAATCCTTTCTACCATCAAGGAGCAAGAGTAAAGCAACATCTCTGAAATAGGAAGTGTTTTCTTCAAATGTATTACAGCAACAACAATAGCAACCATAACAACAAGTAACAATCACTACCATAGAGATTTATTCTGTGCTAGACACAAAATGTTTTCATAGTCATTTTTCTTCTCATTTAATAATTGCATTGGCCACAAGGCAGGCATCATTTACTTTCCCTTTCCTCTAATTTGGAAGTAGAGTCATAGAGAGTTTTCATAACTAACCCTACATAGCCAAGGAGCTAGCAGCATGCAGAAAGCTAAATTTTAAGCTAGACTAACTTCAAGAGCCTTTGTTACTCAACCTCTTTTATCAAAAACTGTGGAAAGGTAATATATAGTTTAAAATTTCATCTTAATTAAGGAAACACAATTCCAATCTCTAGCTTCAAAATTATTAACTTTTTAAACCTCCATAACCAATATTCATTGCTCTTTCTGGAATAACATATCACATATTTTCTGGTTTTGATAGGTCTCGCCAATTTGCCCAGTCATGACACAGAAGTATCACTCCTGTAATATAGCAAAGTTCAAAAAGATTTTCAAGAAGAAGCCAAAACTTCTTATGTCCCAGCCATGGGATGTTATGATTATTATCCTCACCATAATTAATTTTAAAATTATTCCTGGAATATTTAGAAGTCTTAACTCTTAAGAAGTAGGGTCAGTGCTATCAGATATTCCTGTTTTCAGTTCTTTGTATAACACCTGTTTTCATTAAACCACATTGCTATAGTAAGAAAAAGGAAGGTTTTATGAGGAAGAGACAAGTCATTCCCATGAATCTGTGACCATGAACATTAATGCCACACTCTTGGCACAGTATCTGTGTATTTGCCTCAGATTGTAGTACCCTCATTTGCAACTGGGGATTTCCCATGTGACTCATCAGGCATGACTGTTTCTGATCTATAATTCTGGGATAATCATAAAGAGTTAAGAGGTTGTGCTAAGTGAGAAACAAAGAACACCAACCACAGGGGAGCACCCAACACTAGGCCTGGCCCGGAGTGCAGTGTTCAGTATAAGCATGAAGTGAAGTTGGGAAGAAGGTCACCATTTTTCATGATGGTTGAAATGCTTAAAACGGAACCAAATCATGAAATGACACTGATGGTCTTCAAATTCACTGCTGTACTGCTTTACAGGTGCTGTTTAACAACCTATTAGGAAAACTGAAAAGACCCTTTTTAGGAGGCTCTGGGAGGGATCTGACTTAAAGTCATTGCACAACCTGCTGATCTTTTATCAAGGGTCACCCCAGACACTGCAAATGCCTGTAGATTAAGCAATGATACTTCTTAAAGGCACAAGGGGATTGACCTGCTCAGCACTGCCATCAGACTAGTGTTTCCCCGTCACAAGCAACGTCAGCACACACAACCCTCATGTATCTAAAACAAGATATGGCCAAAACTAAGATGACCTTAAATACATTCCTTTGGTGGTTAAAATCTGACTTGGTAAATATTTGTGTAAGAAATTCTGCTCAAGTTTAATTAACTAGGTAATTTTAACATTTAAAATATAAAGACTGATTTCTTATTCTCTTTGCTTTTCAAGTCAAGGAGAAAGTTCAAATACTACTAGTACTACTACTACTACTAATAATAATAATAGTAATATAATAATAAATGCAACATTCAACACAAGGCAGCACTGGTACACATAAAATTATATCAGAATATCTAGATGTACAGTTTTGGAGACCCCATGCTTTTTTGTTCTATGTGTATTCAGCACCATTTTTTTTATCCAATGGCATCAAACATATGTTGATAAAGTACATGTTCTACTTTCCTAATATTTAGCCATTCTGTCAACAGTACTTGCATTTAAACTCAATGTTTTACAACAAGTTGACTGAATCTCTACATGCCTTTTCTAGCACAACACAAAATGAGAGTATTTTTTTTTTCCTAGTGCTAGGGATAAAGTCCAGAGCCTATGCACATCAAATACTTGTGCTGCCCCCGAGCTATACTCTCAGCCCCACTTGGGTCTTTTGTTCAAATTTCCAAAGCAAAAAGCTCACAAAATATTTTCACCCGACGTGCTAACACGTAGAAGCTAGATTTGCACATTGTGAACCAGGACTTTGAGTCAGGAGACGTGCATTTAAATTCACTTGTTAATTTTGTCATAAGGCTCATCTCAAACTATATTATAGTTTCATTATTGGCAAAGAAGGAAAAAAGTCTTTAGGTCAACTTCAGACTTTTGCTGTAACTGTTTCCATGAAGCAGGGGGTGTAGACATGTTGGAGAGAGGAGGCATGTTATATAAGGGAAAGGACTGATAGAAAATTGCCCTTTTGTTCTCATAGCATGCTGAGCTCTGAGAAGCAAGCATCACGAAAGACACTCAGCCAGCAATCACTAATAGTCATGCTTCACAATCTTGCACTACTGACTATTACCCCTTCTACTTTAATAGAATCTCTATGAGGCACATAGGGTAAATACTCTATTATGTACTGTCACTTGTGCAGTATGGCAGAGCACTCTCCAAAGTATATGATGTTAATTATTCAAATATTTGTAAAACTCATCTTGGACAGTACTTTAAATGTCATTTGACTTAGATTTTATCTTATTTTTATTTATTTATTTTTTTTGTGGAACCAGGGATTGAACTTTGGCCCTTGTCCTTGCAAGGAAAGTGCTTATTTCACTGAGCCATCTCCCCAGCACCAATTTGACTTAAATTAATGGATCTGTATTGCAACACAAAAAACAAAGTGTTAAGCAATGTGAAGATATTGTGATGTTGTCATTATATAATTTACTACATGCAAATGGTCTTTTAAGAGCATCATGTAAATATTCATATTGCAGTTTCCATTATTAGCCCATTTACAGCTGTGGGAAGTGAAAGAGTAATGTGCAATTGTCTTAATTAAAAAATGAATCTGAGGGCCAGAGAGATAGCTCAGGGCACTAAGAGCCTGCTTATTCAAGCACAGGGACCAGGATTCAATCCCTGGTACAACATGCTGTGCCAGCTCTGCCCCCAGGGTGCACTGAGCTGGCCACAGAGACCAAGCATAGTGGTGCAAGCTTGTAATCCCAGTGCTGGGGAGGCTGAAAACAGGAGGATCACAACATGTCCAAGCTACACAGTGAGGCTAAATTTGTACCAAATTTTAAAAAAAGAGTCTTTCCTGAAAGTTCAGGCATTAAAATGTGGAAGGGTATCAGTAACTACTCTCTGTCCTCCTTTTGAAAAAGTTTTGAAGACCTTTTGTCTGAAAGGAAGAAATGATTATTACCCCCTAATGAAGGCAGAAGAAATTCAGGAAGAGAAGAAATGAGTGGATAACTGATTAATGAAGCTCTAGAGACATTGTAGTTTAATCTTTTACAAATTTATCTATAAGCTGACTAAATATGATGATATTAATGAAGGGACAAAACCCATTTGACGAATGTGATATCACATGTAACAAAGAGTCAGAAAACTAGGGATACAGAGGAACTCCCTTAGCTTAGCAAGAATGATGAAAAGCTGCAGTCCTGTGACCAGCCTCTGTCCTGTTCAGGGTCTGGATGCTCTGACAGAAGGTGAGAGTGTGGTGAAGCGTAAGTTTCTTGTTCCTCAGTTCTATTCAACACTGTACTAGAGTAAAACAATAATTATAACAATGAAAATGAAATAATAATAATCAAAGGAAAGGCAAAAACCCAGGCTGTCTTTAGCCGCAGATGACATGATTTTCTATGCCAACCACCCCCCAGAAACAGTCGCAAAAGCCTTCTGGAACATTATAGCAAGGTCACAACATAGATTGTTAATAGATGGAAGTTGTTTTCCTACACTTTAGCAGTAAACAACTTAAAATGGAAATTAAAACATCTAAAAGCACTAGAAAAATAAACAGGCATAACACTAATGAAATATACAGCTTCTATGCAGAATGTTGATGAAACACTCCACAGATCCAAATATGTAGATATTCCTTGTCCATAAACTAGAAGATTCAATTTTGACTCAATGCTAGTTATTCACAACATGATACATACATGTAGCATGATCCAAAATACAATTCTAGAATATTGCTTTTCGGATCATGGCCTACTAATTCTAAAATTTATGTGGAATGACAAATGACCTATAATATCAAATACAATACTGAAGAACAAAAGTGGATGATTCACTTTATCTGATTTCAAAATAATCTTGTTGAGATGTAATAACCAAGACAGTGTAGTATTAGTAAAAGAACATGTATAGGTGAATGAAATAAAACAGAGAGTTCAAGGGCAGACCTGCACAAATATCAACCAATTTTAAACAAGGGACTAAGTGCAATTAAGACTTTTCTACAAGTAGAACTAAAAAACTAGATACCCATATATCAAAAATAAAATTTAGACATAAATCTTCCATGAAAATGGATGACAGAACTAAAAGTAAAAAAAAATTAAACTATGTATCATTTCTAGAAGAAAATTTTAAAGCATATGTACATAAACTTGAGTTTGTACTAATTATTAGATAAAATTTCAAAAGTATGATCCCTGAAAGGAATTAACTGGAATTAGGGGGACTTTACTAATATCAAATATTTCCTCTTTACAAATGAAATTATAAAGACAATGAAAAGACAAACCATAATCTAGGTGACAGTATTTGTGAATCACATTAGGGAAAAAAAAACTTATCACATTTATACCAAGAACTAAAAATAAAATGACTAAAACAGTTAATGGGTGGAGATAAAAACAGACACCTACATGAAGGACTCACAAAGGTAGAAAATAAGCATTTCAATCACAGGGTAGAACAATGAGTTATAACTGTACAGTTATGATAATGCCCCCCAAATCTAACCAACACCAGCAGCAATAAAAACCCTGCCAAAATCATTGTTGGTGGAGATGCGGAGCAACAGGTACTCTCAATCACTCAGGGTCAGAATTTCAAATGCTATGTGCACTTTGGGAAATAGTTTCTCGTAGATTGAAACATAGTCTTACTATAAGATCAAGCAATCATGCTTTTAAATATTTACTCAAGTGATACAGAAACTTATGCCTACATAGGAATGTCCATTGAAATGTTTACAGAAATTTTATTCACAAATGCCAAAAATTGGAAAAATCTAAGGCATTCCTTAACATCTTTAACCCCTTCCAATCAGCCTCCCCCCACCACCTCCTGAGAGCAGATCTAGGTATGAACTCATGGATCCATCTACTGTGAGGATATTGATCCTGGGACCAAATCTGCCACCCTGGTATCAACACAAGGGTTATTTGAAAACATTCTGGGGCTAACCAAGACCTTTTTCTATAATAGAGGCATGAAATACACAAGATAATCCTTAAACATCTTATAACAGTAAAAAATTACAGAAGAGCTGAAAGCTACATGTAAAAGCCCAAAGGAATATGTCAAAAAAACAAAATACAGGATCTGGTGAGAGAGTTTCCAGTGACCAAAATGGAGCAAATTTGAGGAATAAAATAAAGTAGTATTCAGTATAACACAAAGAATAACTATCCATGAATTTAGAATGACAGAATAAATGCTCAAGAAACTGAAAAGAGCATTTGACCATGCAGAAGAGTTCCAAAATAATTTATATAGAGGTTTTATTCTCAAGGAGAAAACGAGTGAGTTCTCATTACTTGACTATGGTTTATAAGCCACTATTTTCTTCCAGTAAGTATAGTATGGAAAGACAACAAGAAAAATAAAAGCAGTAGCTTTTATGTGGAGAAATCTCATGCACATGGCTCACCAAGTGACTTCATCCCTTTACAAATAAAATCATGTGGTGTGAAGATATTTGAAACAAAATCTAAGCTAAAGGTAGATGTAATGGTATGTATGACATAGTTATTACAGAAAATAATAATTTTTCCCCCAATGAGGGAATGCAAACAGAAATTCAAATACGCTGTTTCCAAAATTTTTTTAGAAAATTTCCCAATGAGAAGATACCAGACTTATGCTTGCCTTGAGATCACATTGAAAAGACTCCAGGGGACTGGGGAGATGGCTCAGTAGAATAAGCGCTTCCCTGGCAAGCACTAGAGTCTGAGTTCATTCCCCAGTTCCTCCAAAAACTGAAGACTCCAATATGCTTGCTAATGCTTGGTCTACAGTGCTTTAATCAGAGCTACCTATGTCTAAGCCCTTGGAGATTACAAGTCATACATTGAGTTTAGGCAGGTGTCCTGGTGCTTGTTTGATGTGAGTGGAGTCAGGCAGATTGTTGCTCACAGTATCTTCATTTTCCACAGCTCTAGATTGTTCCTGGGTCAATGCTTTGGTCATGAACATCCTCTTTACTTCTCCCCCTTCAGTGGTTTGTAAAGTATTATTTTGTTGTGACACATTCAAGTTTACAAATAAAATACATTCATGTATCACTGCTTATGCTTTTCTTATATTACACATAAGCAGAAGGTATAAAAATGCATGCAATGCATTCTGCTTATGAAATGAGGAAAGGGTTTACTGATTGGCTATGGCTATTTTCAGCCTATGAAATTGTAAGTTAAGTGACTTCTTTTGAAATGAGGTATAAAGTGATTTTAAAGATGAAAGGAAAGAAAGAAAAGGAAAGCAAACAAGATGGAATGGAAAGAAAAAGAGAAGTGAAAGAAAAAGGAAGGAGTTCATAAAGAACAAAGAGAGTGGGCAAAATAAAGAATGCAAATAAGAAAAACAAACATGTATTTTCAAAGCAAAAAATCCCTTGATGTAAACATATTCTGCATTTGTTAAGTTGCTAAGGAAACAGCCTTTAAACAGATAACACTGCTTTGTAGAAACTATCTTGGCCAAGTTTGTTGACTAGTCTGACATGTGAGTATCGCCTGACGGCTGCTGAATATTAGCGAAATACTGGATACCACAGCGATGTTTTAAGGTAAGATCATACCTGCCTTCAGAAATGACAGGCCAAGACAGTACAAATCACAAAACTGCAGCCAAACCACAGGGCTAGAACCCTGCCTTTTCATACTGGAATCGATCAGCTCACTTGTGTGCAGTTTTTCTATTATTGCATCTTGAGCAAAAGTGTCTTGGGCAGATGATCTCATGATCTATCCAATGAATTAGGTATAGCTGTGATATTTTATGTTCCATGTGATGTTATGACCCAATTAAAAATATAGCCAACTTATGTACTAAATAGCAATAAAAGCCCATGGGACACCAGTGGCAGAACAAGATATAATGCACTGAGTTAGGAGACTTGTGATGTTGCAGATACAAGAGGACAGTATAGACTTAGACATTAAGGCTAGAAAACATGCTTGTGTTACACAGATGCAACCATGACCCCTAAACAATAGAGCATTTAAGACAGTGTTTCTGGCAAAAGCTACTCCCTCCCACCCCCCGAGAGCTTTTTGAGAAGTATGGAGACATTTGTGTTTGATACAGCATGGAGAACAGGGGCGCCTTTAACATCTGGTACAAGGAAGCCAGGGGTGCTATGAAATGTCTTGCAATAGACTGGAAGGATCCCCACAGCAAAGATTTGTCCAGCCCCAGATGCTCATTTCCAAGGATGAGAAATTTTGAGTTGCAATGTACAATGAATGACTTTCCACTGTATCTGACAGTGATAGAACAAGTTATCTACTAAATATGATATGAACATGAGAAATTTAAACCACTTTGTATCTTGTTTGTCATAATGGAAAAGAGACCAAAAAACTGAAAATATTGACAGTTCCTGGGAACTTGTGAAAATGTAACAAAATGGATGCAGGAATCCACTGAATCAAATATTTTCAGGATAAACTGAAAATATATGAAAATGCGTTCCAATTCTACTTCTAAACACGAGTCAAACAGAAGAATCAAATAGACCTCTATGCATAATTCTATACTTAGAGAACCTACTTTAATAAAATGAGTCTACAGAAATGATTAATTTTCATATTGAATTGGTCAGGACAAAGTGAAACAAGACAAAACAGCACAACTAATCTAGAGTAAAGCAAATATCAGAGAAACCATACCAACAACAGGTGCAGCCATGATTCCTCACTGCCCCTTGTCTCGGATGGGTTTGGATTCTTTCTTTAACAAATCTGCCTGTGAGGACTACCTTGACTGTCAACTTGGTACATTAAAAGACTCTTGAAGAGTGACGATATTGTGAGGGTATGATCTTATCAATGGGTGAAGCCACCGGAGAGTTCAAAGCTGAATGAACTGATACAAATAGAACCAAGATGGAGAAACAGGTCACAGTGACTAGATCTGATCTCCTGCCCTCTCTTCTTTGGCTCTTCACATGCACTCTGCTTTTAACTCCTATTTGATGAAACTTTCTTCCATCACAACCTTTTGCCAGGATGGTCCAACCTTGGGACCAGCTATGGTGGACTACAATCTCTGAATCTGTGAGCCAAAAAAGCCTGTCCTTTACATTGTGAGGGTCTGGTATTTTTCAGTCTCAATAGAAAAGCTAGTTCTTGGGTCGTGAGTGGTTCACTTAAGAGGAAACCAAAGAAATATTGTGTGTTGAAGTACTTCAAAGTAGATCAGTGGGGGAATAATGAAATGCCAACAAATTTACCAAAACCATATGAGACCTTAGCTACAGGTATAGTGACCACAGGTGGTCAGAACTAGAAATAAAATATCAATTACTTGTTTCAACTACCTCAACTTTCTTACAAGCGAATAGAGATCTTGAGATGGTGCATAAAAGAACTTGACAGGCAAGTGGGTTTAATGCGAAAAGTCACATAAATATCAGAGGCAGGATCATGTCTCTAGAAGAGCCTGGCTCCATTTATACTGACAAGCGATGTCAAGATTAAGTACATGGAGTCTCTACACATTCTTTGTTGTATTCTTCATAATACGAATAAGTTGGCTCACATGCTAGAAAGGCTTTTATCCCATTCTAAAAAGGGTTGCCTGAAGACTAGAGACGAGAAAGCAAGTTTAGTTAAAGCCAGCAAAGAAAAAACATCAGAAAACAAGAATTTAAAATTATACCATATCAGAGCTATCCAATATAACTGGAGTGATGAACTAGAGTGGGAAAGATCCCACTCCAGGGGAAATCAAGAACCCAAACAGATTCCCTCCTAAAAATGTAAAGATATGATACAAAAGACCTCAGAAATGTAGCCTGCCTCCCTAGGTCTCAGTAGCCACTCCTTTCTTCTTCAATCCTCTACCCTCTAAAGTCACTGAAAGCATTTTGAGTGGAGCTTTGGTATAAATTATTGCTTTTGCGAAGCAAGTACTACTGGAATTTCCCAACAATGTAAGGCACTCATCCTGGGTATGACCTTAAGACATTTAAAAATACATATCACACATGCAAAAAGGGAGCAAGTTACTAATTGCAGCAATAGTCTTTGTGGTTCACCAGACTTTTGAAACAATCTAATGAAAATTCCCAATACTCTCAGAAAATGTACTCAATTATATACAATGTTGCTATCTAAAAATCCTCAGAAGCCCACCCATGAAGCCCCAATATTTAGGATGAACAATTTTGTTGTAGACCAGGTTGGCATTAATATGCACAATATTGAACAACTTAAGTAAGCTGCAGAACTTCAGATTCTCCACCTGTTAGAAGGTAGATTTGGACATCAGCTACTCTGCCATTTCATATCACACAGAGGATGGCAGAGAATGACATTTCAGCCACCAGAAAACCAGCCTGCCACCACCCAGCAGCAGGACTGAAGGAGTTTACTTCCTCTCTCTGGGGCTTAGTGGCTGCAGTTATAAAAGGGGACAAATGCAAGCTCAACTATAAGTATCTTTAAGCTCTAATGTTTGGGATTCTTAATTCAGGACAGGGAAAGGTGATAAAAGCAACAGCTTTATCTGCCTAATAAGCAGTTGTAGCTGGATTCACCTGCTCTAAACAAGAAATTTTCTAGGAGTACTCAAGCCACACCGGTGAGACAAGAAGAGGACTACTTGCTCCTGGCTAAGATCTAGGTGTGCGAGGTGAAGAGGGAGGCTACAGCAGGGGATATCAGCTTTTCAATCTGCTCCCTCCAGAGGGTTCTTGGCCACAAACCTTTGAAGAATTGAACTTTATCAACAGCCACATCTTTGCTTTCAATCGAGCACAGAGATAAGGACTCCTTTGGGGTCTGAGAACAGTCAGGAAGTAGCTTCTGAGCCTCTGGAGGAGAAACAGCTGTTCCTGGGACCCAGGGTGTTGGAGCCAATTTTTTTAAGTGTCAGATGTGTATGAAGACTGTATCCTCTTAAGCACTGAGGGTCTATAATCAAGTAGCTTTCCCCAGGCAAAACACACACACACACACACACACACACACACACAAAAAAAAAAAAAAAAAAAAAACCGGGAAAAAACAACCTTATCTCAAAAAAAAACATGCTTCATTCAAAGTTACTGATAACATCGGTGTTTTTTTTTTTTTAATTTTTGCAAACTAAAGATCTGGAGAGTTGAGTTAAATTCTATCCTCTTAGATCTCAAGTTATTCATCTTCTGTGTATGTGTGGGATTATACAGCATTTTCTTTAAGACATTTTGCAGGTTGAAGACTCTAGTGTTACTATATTATTCTCCAAATTAAAATATACAGTTGGGATAGATAACACTGTGCTTCTACATAATTCTATGAGAGGCAAGATCTGCACTAATGGTGGTTGGACAGGATATTATGTCGGCTTTTAGTACTATGGTCATCCACTAGGTAAATAATTATTGAATTTTTGATATAATTCAGGTATG
>PVKA01008018.1:35696-74991 GCA_004027165.1 Ctenomys sociabilis
TTAATTCACTGATAAGAGATATCTGCTAAAATAATATCTGTAAATATAATATCATGTATGCACCTTGTACAATACCAAAACGTTATGAAAACAGTTTGCAATGTATTAATTCATCGAATCTGTATGGTTAAGGTGTCTTGAAACTGTCTGATTGACATTTGTATTTTAATAAAATAAAAATAAATGAAAAAAAAAAAAATAAAATCATAGATCAAAAAAAAATACTTCTTTACACTCAATACTTGCAACTCCAAAATATACTTTTAGAAAAGGAGGCATTGGTCATTACCTTTAGACTTTCTAGTAGAATCATTACTTTCTTTTATTATCATAGATGTTTAGAGACATATTAGATGAGGACAACTGTTAGCTTTTCTTCGGATTGCACTGCATTAAATTTTCCTTTGAAGTGAAAAGCAAGGAAAGATCTAGAACACAGTCTTACCTTGAGAGATGGTGCCCAACTGTATGCCTCACAGATTTTACACTTATTTGATTATTTATCAGGTATTTATTGAACATCTGCTGCATGAAAGCACACTGTGAATGATGTATTAGTTTCCCTCTCAATATGTTTTGTATGGCTTGAGAACTAAATGCTATCTGTGGGCATCTTGTACAAACACCCAACAGAAGTTTGATATTTCCTGACAGTGGTCTCACCCTGAGACTGCCTTGCCATTTTTTTTTTTTTTTTTTTTCAGTACTGGAGATCACACTCAGGACCTAGAACTTTCCAGTTGGTGCTTGTGCCTCTGAGCTGTATCCTCAGCCCAGCCTTGCCATTCTTTAACCAAGATAGACAATTGGTACTCATTATTTTTTATAGCAGCTCATTCCATTTTTTTTAAATACATAACTCTACCTTCCTGTAAAAGTGAGCCAGAAAAGTACAAATGTGGAGCTTTCTATACAAGGAAATGACAATGTAAGTAAAACTCGAAAGGCATCTTTGTCCTGGACCATTGTGGCCTCAAAAGTAAAATTTGAGCTGGGTTCAGACACAGGGTAAGGTGCCTCCAACAGAGCAGAAGCTTGCCCAGTTTTTCCTTGTTTGTTCCATTTCAAAAAATAAAAAGGTTTGTAATATGTAGAAAGAAATCTTTGCATGAATGATGTGAACTCCAGTTTAGAAAATATGAAATCTAGGTAGGGCCTCACCACAGCTTTGTCAAGTCCAGTGAAGTCGATAAGGTAATCATCGATTCTGGGTGATCATTGTACTCAAGATTCTGACTCAAGATCTCTTCATGCTCAGTGAATAGTGGTAGTTGGGTTCAGCTGGGTGAAGAGCTACACTCTAAATCTTCATTTTCCAGTGTGCTAGCTTTCAGTTGTCTACGAGTCCAACCACACTGACCCCTACTATTTCTACCACTTAAAACTCCTGACATTTTTCCCCTAAGTAAACTTTTCAGTAAAACATTTCAATATATGCTGAGTCCTAATCTATCAAGACAGTAAACATTGCTACATATATATTGTTTTCATTTTGTAAATCTTATTCATGTTTTTAAAGTTCATTCTTATCCGGCTCTTACAGTAATCAAATCCGTATTCCCAAGGAAGCCACAGTCCAAGGCTCCTGAAACTAAATTTTGAAGGCCAAAAGGCAAAGGTATTTTGCTTTTTAAATGCTGAGGACTGTCTACTGTCCCACACAGTGGTTCTTTGGATGACATTACCACTTCCTTTAAGAGGAACCTAGGGGGAACCTGTGACTGTCTAGCTCTTCTTAGAACATTTCTCACTCAGTTATTGTCTTCCATTTCTACCCTCAATATTAAGGAATAGAAGCTGCAATGACTGATTTTATTATATTTTACTTTTTTATCTCAACAAAGACAAAGACAAACACAAAAATTCAGGGGACAAACTCAGAAATGAGTGCCTAGGTTGGAGGCCTGGCCTGGTTTCTGATTGCATGATCTGCTATGCCTTCTCTTCCCTAGAATAAGTCACAAGTACGCAAGCTCTATCCTTGACCCTTTGCCACAAAATCAAACAGTTTAGAGAACATCTAGACAAACTCTTATTCTAGAGCTGAGAAAATCATGACTTAAAATGTGAGTTACAATAGTCAAGATGATAGATGACTTTGCTACGGGTGCAAGGTGAGGCCAAGGATACCAGAATTCTTTTCTAAAGTGCTGATCTCCCTACCTATTCATTATTTTTATAGATATTTTCATTCTATTAAACTCAGAGGGCCAGGGAGATGGCTCAGTGGAGTAAGTGCTTTCCTGGCAAGCGCAAAAGCCTGAGTTCAACCCCCAGTTCTGCAAAAAAAAAAAAAGAAAAGAAAGAAAAAAAAAAGCTCTAAACTGAGATTTTTTTCATGCTGTTCTTTCAGGAACAAGAAATATATGACTGGGACAACCAAATACTCAGTGGATTAAAGCACCAGCTTAGGCAGATACAGGGGATAGAAGTTCGATCCTTGGACCTGCCATGCTGGCTCTGCCCTTGGGGCATGCTGAGACAGTGATTGAGACTGGGCATGGTGGCACACACCTGTAGTCCCAGCACTTGGGAGACTGTAAACAGGAGAATCACTACAAGTCTGATCTACACAGTGAGACCTTGTACATCCTGTACCAAAGTATATATATTAGATATATTATATATACATGTATATCTTCTAATTCACTCTCATATCCTTTAATGGCAAGACTACTGGAAGGTACATATGCTTTAAAAAAAAGTTGCTATCTAACTTCTAATTCAGTAAAAGAGAACCAGTGGAGAGAAAAAGATCTAAAGATCTTCCTTTCTTTTTTTTCTTTCTCAGTCTTCTTCCTTTGTACCACGGAATGCATACTTATTGGCTTACTGTGAAGTAATTCTGGAAATAAATAAACACGCCTTAATTGAGTCCATAGGAAATCTTGCCTATCAGAGAGGTTTAAAGTAAGTGCTATAGGGAGGCTCTGGAAGACCTAGAAGTTGGCCTTGGTGAAGAGTAGAATCTGGGCTAAAAGGCATAAAAGAAGGAGTATGAAAAGATAGCACACCGATGACAAAGAAGGAAAACCCTAGAACTTTTCAAAATGAAGAGAGGCCACCAGAGATATGATGTCCAGGTGTCAAAATGAAGACAAACCAAAACGACATAGCAACTGCGGTCTCTGGTCCATCCAGATCTTGGCCTTTGCAAATGCTAACTCTGCCAGCTAACTAGCGTTTCTCCATTTTGCACTTCTCTGCCAGCCTCCCGGGTAATCTCTTCCCCTCTCTGGAGTCACTTTTTCACTATTATAATCTATTCACTGAATCTCGTCATGGCTTATATTTTACATAATCCTATATTTTGTTGGGAAATATCGTAACTTTCCACCATGAACTTCCTGAATATCATGGCTTTAGTTTTTCCTGGGGGTCTCTCATACTTTGTGGCCTTCCTTATACTTTTCCATTTCCTGCCCCACAAAGTACTCTATTCCATACTTATTTCCTATTTCTATTACCTATACAATATGAATGTATTCAAGTAATGCAGAAGGTTTTGGAGTAAGACAGGAGAATATTCCATTGATACAAATTTATATTCTTCTTAGGGTTGGCATTATCAACAATGTTTCTATTTTTAGTTTGCATAAATATTTATCTTTACTTCCATTTCCTGAGAACACATACTTGCATGAAAGCTCATAAATGCATATACTGGTTCTACTCTCTTTAACATCATGGGTAAGGCATTATATTTCTGTCCTGCCTTACTCTATTTCCTTTACTTTTTGCTGACAGTTTCAAAAAGCTAATCACAATATTGAAAGCACTGTTGTAGTAATGCTTTTATGGATCCATGTAATTCTTTTTTCTGAACCCCCTCCTTTATGTGGTGGATTTGACATCAGTGAGTGTGCCACTCCCAGAGTTTAGCCCTCAGTGCTTTGTCCAAATGCCCACAGTGGCGTTCACATTATATTTGACAACTTGATATCTATCTCTCTTCCCTATAGGTTGCTAAGTTTTCTATGGTAAAAGTGTGTATTTTGTTTTAAATGTTCCTGGCACCTCGTAAAGAACAGGGATACAAATAAATATTGGATTACTAAGTGCAAGAAGGAAAGATGAGAACAAATTATTTCACATGAGAAACACGGCTCTGCAATCCAGAGCTGCTGAAATTCTATAGAAAGTCTGCATCATGCTGTGCATTTTCCTTTCTCCGCATGTGGTGTGCTCGCCAGCCATAATGATTAGCTTCCCAAGGGCTCTCACGCAGTTGGCGATGCTGCACATGTCCAGCAGACAATCAAATCTTAGATCCAAGCTTTGACTATAAAACATCATTGAATGTATTTTTTTTTTATCTTAGGTGACATGTTTGAATTCTGCAGATTTCCTTCTGATGAGAACACTGGGCTCTTTAACACTTTGAGAGCAGGTGCTGAGTTGTTGTTATCCCAGGTCATGCAAGACAGAGATTCTACAAATTCAGAAGTAGTGAGCAGAGCGTAGGACTGGCAGGATACTAGGATGACTTCATGTTCAAGTATAAAGAGGAGGCTGAGTTCCCAACAAAGGAACAGAGGATGACATCATCATCTTGGCTGTCTTTGGGAGCTGAAATTGCCCAACTATACGATGGGACATTCAATCTGCTAATATGATAGGGGATGGAACTGACTCACCACCGGATGCCAAGAAAGAAATACAACTCTTCATGTTTTAGAAATATATATCTTTTCTGCTGCCCAGTGTGTCTTCTGTTGTGGCATCTTGAATTTCAGCAACTGAGTTGTCAGAGAAAGATTTATTTCTAAAGGAAAGCGAAAAACTTAAGCATGTACAATAAATTGTTATCAAAACATCACATAGATAGGAGGGCCTTTATAGGACATGAATACTATAAAGAATACAGCTTCATTTTAAGCTCTGCTTTATAGCTCTTGGGCAACTTTTATACTTGTTTTCAGCCTATTTTCTCCTCAGAATGTTTCCTATAGAGTTTTGCTAAGTTTGAATGAACAGATACATAAAGAGCACCTAATATTGTCCCTATCATATGTGATCAAACATGAAGCAAACATGGGTATTCTTCTGGGTATTAATCTTTTTTTTTTTTTTTTTTTTGATATTTTAAGGAAAGGTCTACAGGGTGTTTAGGGTCTCACTACTAGATCGGACTTGTAGTGATCCACCTGTTTACAGCCTCCCAAGAGCTGCAATTACAGGTGGGTGCCACTGCACCCAGCCTCAATTGCTGTCTCAGTGCACCCTAGGGGCAGGGCCAGCATGGCAGGCCCACGGATCAAACCCCTGGCCCCTGCATCTGCTAGTAGCCCTTTAATCTGCTGAGCTATTTGTCTGGCCCTTAGATATTATCTTCTTAACCATGAAGAATTTGAGTGATGGAAGAACATATACCCAGGCTTATGTCTCAGTATTGTTACTTCATCACTGCCAGGATCTGGGAAGTTACTTAACTGTTAATCCCAAATTTTCTCATCTCTACTGTGGAGGTGACTAAAGCATTTCTAAATCATAAGATTTTTATGAAAATCAATCACATGTGGAAGGTGGCTAGCCTAAGGCATAACCCTCAGTATCATTTATAGTCCTTGTTTTAGTCACTCAGTAATTAGGACGCCAGGCAAATAGACATTCATTCTCTTGAAGCGGCCCAGGCTAAGGCAGGATGTGGAGTTCTGTTGTGGGAGCCATGCAGAGCTCTTGGTGTAGGAGAGTCTTCCATAAATTCACAGAGGTAGGTGTGGTGCCTATGTTACTTCTAAGTAGGAATTACTAAAGAGGAAAAAAAAAAGAAGTTTCAATCTTTCTAGGTGAAATAAATTAGCTAAAAGCAACAGAGAATGTTTCTTTTTTTATTTCCTTCTTTTGTTTTTGACTACTGTAAGTAGTACCTCAGTGAAAAAGTATGTATTGTCTATAGTGATTTTCTCCCTTTTGGACCAAATCTGAGAAATTAAATGCTAGCCAAATGCTGAACATTCATAAGGCTTATATAAAATATTGTTTTATTTTCCTCCAGGATGAGGGAACCTTTCAAAAGTAGAAGTCTAATAATATACCCACATTTTGGAACTTTCTGAAACACTGGGTATTGACATTAAAAAGGAAATCTAAGTGCTAATTTATTTGGCAGAATGTTGCAACTTACTAATTTTCCTCTATAATTTCTGCCAAAATTGAGCATTTTTCATGTATAATGGGGCATCTGCAGTCTTTCTTTGTTATTTGAATAACATTGGTGTTCTATAATGAGTCATTTGCAAACAGAGTCAGTATGATTTCTTTCTTTCTGACTCAGGTTTTATCTCATTGTTTTTTCTGCTCTTTTTTTTTTTTGAGACAGAAAGAGATTAGTAGTGTAGCCTTGAATAAATCTTGTGATTTATTCAATTTCTGATGGGTATACTGGTATAACTGCATCATAAATTGAGGTGCATCTGCCAGTAAGGATATTAAAATGATCTAATAAGAAAATAGCCTGATTTAAAATAAAGTCCATACTGGCATGGTAAACCACCCTCGTGCTGTAAGGTATACTTCATTTTCTACTTTTCCTTGGCCCTAACTTGCTTTGGAGACATCATGCTATCTTTGATAAAACTTCGCTACTAAAAAAAACAAAAACAAAAAAAACAAAAAAAAAAAAACTTCACTACTATTAAAAAAATGGGACAAAGTTCCTGAACAGATGTTTCTCCAAAACAAACCTCCAAATCATCATTTGATGTATGAAAAAATGATAAACATCACTCATCATCTGGAAAACGTTGACAAATAAATCAGGTACAGGTTAATTAACTCATGGGTTCTTTTCTATAAGAAAACCAAGTATGAATAATTAAAAGGGCGAATTGAAGGGTAGATGCTAGGACACAGGGAGGTGGGCCTTTTGCAGATGGTAAATGGGTTTGGAGAAGGGACAGAAGGATGAAAGAAATAAAAAGGATAATGATGCACCATGTATATGTCCCAAAACTCCCCAGGATAAATGTACTCATTATGTGTTACAAATATGAACTAATAAAAGAAATTAAAAGACAAAGCCACAGTGAATGACTCTATCCCCAGCAGAATGGTTACTATCAAAAACACAAAAGATATTAACTTTTGGACAGGACATGCAGAAAATAGAACACTTGCCAATTGTTTTCTTGGCGGAGCCAGGGATTGAACTCAGACCCTTAAGCTTACCAGGGAAGTGCTTATTCCACTGAGCCATCTCCCTGGCCACTTTGCCTATTGTTGGTGGGATTATATGATTCATAATCTGCACTTTGTATATATATTCAAGGTATATGAAGTTGATTTTTTGAAGAAATATAGGTATTAAGAAGTTCACTGTGCTCAATATTCAAGGTATGGAAGCAAGCTCGCATCTGTTAATGGAGAATGGATAAAGAAAAGGATGGATAGAGTCATTTTTAACAACATACATGACACTGAAAAACAATGCTCAATGAAATAAGCCAGATATAGAAAAATATTAGTTGTTGGCAGCAGAGGGAGTATGGAGAAATGGGAATAAATTGGTGAAAAGACACAAATTTTCAGTTAAGTATAGTAAAATATTTCTGAAGATTTGAGGTACAGCCTGGTGATTGTGAGTAGCAATATTTATCATGTGCTTGATATTTTCTGAAAGTAGATCTTAAACGTTCTCACCGTGTCCACAAAACATTGTAACTTTCTCAAGAATGAATCATTATTTTCACTGTGGTGCTTGCTTAGCAGTGTACACTTACTTAAAATGTTTTACCCCATAAATATATATGTGCTTGTCAGTTATATTTTAATAAAAGTGAGGGAAAATACAATTCTGTCACAGCTTTTTTTTTCTTGTGAATCTTTTTATGGGTCCAGACTGATTCAGCCATCAAGGCAGGACACCAGCTGAGTAGATGGGTGGAAAATTTTGTGAACTGGAAATATAGAAACTATTTTTGACCTCCTTACAGACCTGGCACAAGCAGCACTCCCCATCTGAATGCTATCATGACATTATATGAGACTAGAGTTCTAAATGCAATCTAGAATTATTTGCATTCTGTATTTTTTTAACCTTTTGAACACATAACCTATGTCCATAGCATTTTTTTTACTTAGCATAACAATTAAATAATATAATTGAATAAATACTGTTTCATGAATGTCTTTCTACTACGGCATGAACATCTGACCCTTTACAAACTCTCATGTTGAAGTCATACCACCAAAGCTGATGGGCTGGAGAGACAGGACATTTGGGAGGTGACCGGTCCTGAGGACAAAGACCTGTTACTGTGCCCTTATAAAGAAGTCACCAGAGGACTTGCCAGCCCCTTCCCTGTGAAGACAGCCAGGAAGCTCCCATCTATGAACTAAGATGTAAGCCATCAGCAGACATCAGCTCTGCCGGTGCCTCAATCACAGACACCCCAGCCCACAAATCTATGAGAAAAAAAGAAAATGTGCTTTCTATGAGCTACCAGGTTTATGGTATTTGTTATTATAGTGTGTACGGATAAAGTCATCATCCAAAATCTACTTCCCAGCCTCGTTACAGTGGACAAAAGTTAAAATGCTTTCAAATGTGGTGCGCTACATAGATTATTCTATCTAACCTCATCATCATCTTTAGTTCATTTCTGATGTTCGCTTCGGGTCCAGAAAGCAGGCTGTTGCCCGCTCAGATCAATCCCATGCAGACGGAGCCTCATCTCAAGCTCATTCTATCTGTGCGTGTTTCACTTCACCACCTTCCTCCATGTTGCAGAAACCTCAGCATAGTGTGCTGCCTGCGTAGGCGGAGTATTAAGGAAACAAATGCCCTCCTGTAAGATCCAAGTAATGAACCTGATGAATGAATATGAAATAGGATTTAAAAGCATGGTGATATTAAATTTAAAAAATGATATAGTGAAAGGCACACTGTCATTAATCCCCTCTCAATCTCGTCTCCTTCACTCTTAGCATACTTATTTTGTCATTGTGACGATATTCTGAAGCATTTCTACAAGTCTTCAGAGACTACTTCTTTAACCAGGTATCAAACCCGAGACCTTGCACTTGCCAGGCAGGCGCTTGTGCTGCTGAGCTACATATTTGGCTCCTTAGAGGATGTTTCTCTTTGCACATAAGTGGCTGCCTTGATGTACTGAGAACTGATTCAAAACTTCCATCTTACATGGTCATTTTTGCTTTGGAGGAAGAGCCAGAAGTCATAAGATGGTAAATCCATTGGATAAAGTTGCCAGCACCCTGTAATATCTCTATGACCCTGACTTTCCATAGCAAACTGACTTTTTTATATTGAGGTAATGTGACTCATTAAATTTTATTAAATAAAATTCACGTGCATATTCTAAGAAATGATTGGGATTTGTAATGTTTGAGGGAGTTGTTTTTGGTTTATTTTATTTATTTCTAGTGGTTATATTTACTTTACACAGTTACTTGCTTGAAAACTATCAACATGCCTAGACCCTCCAGAATTCCACTGCCTATATTTGGCAAGAGGAAACTTCACTTGTTGCGCAACATTAGGAGAGATGTCTTGGTTACTTTTCTCATTGCTGAGTCAAAATATATAATCTCCACACTTTGAAAGAAGAAAGGTTATTTTACATCACAGTTTATGTATTGTACTGAAGTACAATGTGAGCCGGTTCCAAAGCAGGGAAGCATCACAGACAGGCATTAAAGAAGAGAATAAATAGTCCATGGCATGGCAGGAAGCAGGAAGCAAGCAAGGACTCACATTTCTTTCTTACCTTTGCGTTTTGCCCAGGCTGCGAGCCCATTTGCTGCTGCCACCTACACCTTGGGTGGCTATCTTCTCTTCAATACTTCTTTCGCCCATACCCAGAACCACACTGAACCCATCAGCGGACTTCTCCTTCATGGCACACCCACGATGCGGCTGCTTCCCAAAAGTCCCACCTGCAAGCACGTGAGGCTTTGGGCAGATATCTACACATAAACCATAACTACTCCACCCTGACCCCCAAAGACTGATGCACCCCCTTTATAGAAAATGCTTTCATTCTATCTTTAAGGGTTGCCAAAGTCCTACATTTTAGAATTGCTGAAAAGTCCAAGTCCAACCTCTCCTCCCGAATTTAAGGCACTGTTTGCTATGAACCCATGTAGAACTCAGGAAAAAAAGTTCCACCATACAATGGCACATGATAAACAAACATTCTCATTCCAAAAGGTAGAAGTAGGGGAGCAGAAAAGAATGAGACCAAACCAAGACTAGAATGGCTGACCTTCATTAAACCACATTATGGTGGATGCCAACTGGTCATCAGCTTGTTATACCTGGCTGAACTGAGCTATTGTGGTGCTGGGTGTAGCAGACCCACCTGAGGGTTTTTGCCAACAGCATAAGAGACAGAATTTGAGAAGAGAGGCTGCTGAAAGGTGATAGAAGCTGTTGGAAAGCTGTTAGGAAGTTGCTGGTTCTCTGGGGCTATTCTGCTGGCTTTCCTGAGGAACTTGGCTATTCTTGTTGGAGGAGGAGCTCAGGACTTCATTGTCACAGAGAATGACTGAGTTCATTTTAGGGAGCTCTGGTCCTCACCTTAAGCATCACTTCCTTGATTGAGAGGGGAAGATGGTGCACTGCTCAGCCTCCTAGAGAAGCTTGCCATGTTGGCTTTCCTGATAGGAACTCAGCTTTCCTCATTGGTGGAGAAACTTAGGACCTCACTGTTGCTGAGGATGGCTGTGGAAGTTTTGGGGGGAGCACTGGTTTGTATCTTGTGCGGCTGCTTCCTGGCTCCAATTGCATGCCTGCATGAGATATTTTTGTGCACCCTTGGCCTCCAATTGGACTCATAGGTGGCATTTTCATGAGTTTTCTCTATCAATGTAGGATGTTGGGATCCAGGCCTCCATCAGGATTCTTTGGTCTTCACTGTATGGATAGATTTCTTGCACTGTTGATGTATGATTCTATATGTAATTTGTTGTAAAATAGCCTTATAAAGTGTAACTTGTATTGTATTTTTCTCCTTGCAAAAGTCCCAAACCAAGACACTTATAGTTTCACGTCCAGCATCCAGGGCAATCTGGCAAGACATGAATTCAGAAGGGCTTGTATTGTCCAGCCCCATGGCACTGCTGGTGGCTCTTCCCATCATGGTTTGCTCACTGGTGGCCTCATCAGTGACTCTTGTTTCTGGCTTCTCCAAACTGGGATGTCCACTGCACTTTCAGCTGTGCACACTTCCCTCTCAGGGACACACTGAGTGGCCTCCAATGCCTTCTTATGAATTCTGGGTGGAAGCCTTCATGTTGAAGCACCATGGGTGAGACCATAATCTGCTGCCAGCTGGACCAGTAGCCAGGCTTTGTGTGTCTTGGTTATAGGGGTCAAGTGCCTGGGTTGCTTAGTACTATGAACCCAATCTCAGGATAAAGTCGGAAACATGGTACCCTGGGACTCTTCTCAAAATAAAGTCTTCCATCTATGTGATTCTGAGGCTACAGAGGGTAGAATCCTCCTGGTCATTGCAGTGCCCTCCATAATCTTTTCTATTTTCTGGTTCCAAAGTAGTTGGTTTTTTTTTTTTTAATGCAAAACTTTTCAGCAATCAAGTTCTCTGATCCATCTTTGTAGGCCACAACTTTAGCAGAGCTTTTATTCTGTTCAAATTAAAAACTTGTAGACTCATTCTGTTGGGCTTATTGCTTTTGATTTTCAAAGTATGGCTGGATAAAAGCCCCTACTAGAAATCATGCCACTGCCTCAACAGTGGACTGCCTTGCATTTTCTCCCATCAGATTAATTTAGCTTTTGCCTTTCATCATTGTTTTCCACCATTTCGCCAGACACGAACAAAATGCAGACCAGTTTTTGGCTGGAGAATAAGACGTGACCTGGAGTCCAACTGCCAGTGCAGTTCTTGTTCCCAACAGAAGCCTCCTGAGCCGGGTCTTCACCAGCTGTATTTCCATCAGCATTTGATCTTTTGAGCATCAAACTCAGCTCATAGTATTCTATGGCTGCTTCTCTAGCCTGCATCTCCAAGGCATTGCAAATTCCTCCCATTAAGCAGTTCAAAAGGCTTCTGAACCACACAGCGATGACCTGTCTCCAGTACCAAATTCTACTCTAGTTACTTTCTAATTCATGGGACAAAATACCCCAGACCCAAAAGTTAAAGGAGTTAAAGTTTATTTTAGAACAGAGTTTGCAGAAGTTTAATTCCATAGTCAGTAGGTTCTAAGGCTGGGCAACATGCATGGCAGAGGGGCAGGGCATGGGAGAAACACTTCATGGCATGGCAGGCAGGAAGTAGCAGGAAGTAGCACTCTTCTTTCTTCTCCCCTTTTTATACTATCCAGGCAGCAAGGATACTTGTTGGCACCTCTCATGCTCATTTTTTTCTCTTCAATAAATCAACTAAGTTTTCCTGTTCAATAAATCAATCATCTACAACTGTGCTATGCTAAAACAATCAGCAGACTTATGGAGTGTCACACACCAGTGCTCCAGCATCACATACCAATTATCCAGGCACTTCAGAGCCTCACCCATGAGTATGTGAGGACTTGGATGCACATGTAGACATAAATCATAATAGAATGAATGAAAGTGTTCTGTTTTTCTTTTCTTTATTGCTGTTATTTGATATCTTTGATTATAGTGGTTTCTAAAACCACTGTCATGTATGCTTAACTGATTATAATTGACCTAATGTCAATATGTGACACTTAAGATTTAAATTTCACACTGACATTTGTCACTTACTTTTCCTTTTCCTTGATTAATTAAGCATCCCTAAGATTCCTTGGTATCATTATGCCACTGAGATCTTATTAATGTTTTTACAATATTTAGCTTTCTTTACGTTAAATTTCTATATATTTATTTCAAATTCATTGATGCGTAATGTTCAAGTGGTGATTCTAAACTTTCAGTTAATTGCAATTTTGTTGATTTTCTCTTTTATTTAATTTTATACTTTTCATTCCACTACTTAGACTTCTACCTGTTTAATGTTGTAAGCATATTTTTCTTTTATCTTTTGAGATCACTAATAATGCCTTTGAAGCTTGGTTTGCTAATGAAAACTTTAAGAATATCTCAAAGTGTTTTTATGAAATTTATTATTTTTCTGTTGTTTGGTAATTTTTAAAAACTGTTTCACTGGTCATTTCAAATGATATTTTGATGTGTTGGATTTTGTCTGTTTTCATTGAAAATTGTGAACTTTTGTCTGAGAAGGCAGTTAAATAACTATGTATTTACTTTGAACTTGCATTAGGTTAGCTTTATGCTTCTTTAAGATATATTAATGTCATGCTTGATGTGCTTCTTATGTCCTTCTAACTTGCTGAGGCTTAAAGTCTAAACTGCCGAGTCTCCTGTGGGTAGTATCAAAGCTGAAATTTACCCTTTAATAAGTAGGTATATCATAGGCCTTCCTCTAGAACAGGAGTGAGCAAACTATGGCCTGTGGGTCAGAGCTGGACCAACATCTGGTAATTTTGTAATTAGAGCTTTATTAGAGCATAATTATCCCCATTCGTTTATTACCTATAGACTTTCTCATTGCAGAGAAACAGAGTTAGGTAGATGCAACAGAAACCACACGGAGGAGAGATTCTGATATATTTCCTCTGGGTAAACTATATTTAAGTTAGACATTACATATTCTTCATACTCATAATTATATGAGTATATATTTAGAGTTTTCGTGGTTTTTGCAAAGTTTCTTTTTGGTACATTCCGCATAGAGGATCTAGGCTCCGTGCTTAACAGATCAAAAGACTGTTGATCCCTTCTTTGTGACATGGTGCACACAGAAGATACGACCAGTCTCATATCCTAGCTGGATGCTCAGGATAGTTACAGCCTCTCTCCATGCTGGCAGAGTTGAAGCAGCAAGGACTTCCAGAAAGGCAACCTCCACACTGTAGCCTCACGATTCTACAGTACACGCTTACAACTTAACTTACCCTTGTCCCTCCCAGTGGGTAGGAGGTTCAGCCTTCAACCAGATTCTTACCAGCAGTACGCACACAACTCTCGGCTCCCCCACAGCTCAGCTGCTTCTTTTCTAATGTCCTAGCCTGTGGCTTCAGCTCCCTAATGCTAACCTCTCTGCTGCAATTCAGTAAATATTTCAATAACGGGATTTTGATGTCCCTTCATTTGCTAAAGAAAAGTATATTTAAGTTAGACATTAAATGTTCATCATGCTCATAATTATATGAATATATATTTAGAATTTTATGCTTTTTTTAAGTTCCTTTTTGGTGCATTTCACGTAGAGAATCTAGGCTCAATACTTTCATACATTGCAAGCTATAATTAAGCCAAAGTTGTACTTAAAATTAAAAATAAAAAAGACAAGCCTTTAAAATAGAAGTGCTAATAAGACCTTAAATGAACTTTCCTAGCTCTCTTGGCTACAAAATTAGCTGACTTTTTCTATAAAAAGGGCCACTGGTGTATTAGGTAGCTCAATTTCTGGAGCAAGTACTACACACCCCAATTAAGAGTGGCTGTATTTTTCACATGACAAGATGCCTGAAGTGTGATTCCAGAATTAATTCATTCAGTGGTTCAATAAAATAATGCCACCAGAAGAAATTTTTTCTTTTTTTTTTTTTTTTTTTTTTTTTTGGTTTGGCTCAGGATACCTTAAAGGCAGGTCTGGTAAGGCATGAGGATCTGGGGATCGAACCACAGTATCCTGAGCCTGACTGCCTTCGCTAAAGCAGGCACTTAAACAACGTCTCGGGTTCTTCTCATCATCCTACTCTACATTCCTCAAATGCCAGCTTTCGTCCTCAAATAGGTCTTCTCCTAGTTGGATGAAAATTGCCGTGTCTGTGATATTGCACTGACTTCCCTCTCAGGCTTCTTAGCCTCCAGTCCATCGGTGAACTTGAAGCAAACTGAGGTTTGGAGTCAGCATAGCATGTGGTACTGGGGACTGAACTCAGATCCTTGTGCTTGCCAGGCAGGTGCTTAGATCACTGAGCTATCTCCTCAGCCCCTCAGCTTCTTCTTTGAAGAGAAGAAGAGACAGCCTCTCAAAAATTTAGATTCTGGAGCTAAGTCAGAAATCTCTTTAATTTGTCTTCATTGTTTTATTGGAGCATGTATCCCAATTTCCATTTACACTGAGTTCCAATAGGCTAAGCACGGCTGAGGAGTGATCAATAAATTTCATTTAATTCCCGAAATTCAGAGTCCATAAATAGATTAGCTCTGGATTTTCTTCCTACCATTGATCAAGTCCTGAAATCATTGTGAATTGATGGCAGTGCTTTATTCAGGAGTTGTCCCATGATCTGCCTACCAAAGTGTTCTCAGAGAAATTGAAGGGAGAAAATTTGGTGCCTACCCATAAATCCAAGTAAGATCTTTTTCAGCTCTCCAACCTGAGTAAGAAACTACATTGAGGGTGTGTGACAATGGAAAATGGGATGACAGGACAGGACAATCTGCAACCCAGACATTTTATGTTGCAATCTGAGTGTGATATGTCTTAGTGTACAGAAAAATTTTAAACTAGTAACTTGTTAATACACAACTGAAAGGCATTTGTAATTTTTAGTTTATTCTATTTACCATTTTGTGTTTTCAATGTTTAGATATCTTTGTAAAACGTCTTTTCAATATTGGTACTTCTGAGAATCTTCCTCTCTCACAAGGTAAATATTAGTAATATGTCCTTACTATAAATTTCAGCTCCAATACATCTTAAAGCTAATTTATAAAAATGCCAATTTTTTTTTCATTTTTATATTTCTTTCTTTTTTTTGTGCAGCGCCTCACTACAAAGCCCAAATTTATAGTGATTCTCCTGATTTCTGCCTCACTAGTGCTGGGACTAGAGGTGTGCACCTGGACTCCATCGTTGGCTCAGCAGGCACGGGGGCAGGGCTGGTGTGGTATGCGGAGTTGGGGATCAAACCCTGGCCCTTGAGCTTACCTATGCAAGTGCTTAGTCTGTTAAGCTATACCTCCAGCCTTCCATTAGTATATTTTTAAAATGGTTAGATGAGATATTACTCCAACAGCAAGGCCAGTATAAAATCCAGGACTAACCTGATTTTCTTTTCTCAGAGCATATAGGAAAAAAGTGTACCTTTCATCACAAATATTTCAATTTAGTAATCTTCATTTTTTTATCTTGTTGTAATACCTGTCATTTTGAGTCTTTGAAATGAAGGCAAACTCTTTTCCTACAGTTTGGTAACAATGTTACTTTTTACATAAGTAAGTATTTGTTTTACAAATTTCCGGAGTATGCTTCAACTAGTTTGATACTTTAAGACATTTTGCTGGCAAATAGGACACACGCTTTTCCAGTGTTAGTTGATGTGAACAAAGTCTTTGCACAAATAAATGGATTAGGTATACAGTACTTACTACAAATCACATAAATACACATAAGGAGTCTAGTCATCATTTGCTTCTTTAATCTCTTCAAACCTAATGAAGGATAGGCTGAAATTTGACCATTTTCCCTGGAGCACAAAGGACTACATGAAACAATAGGGATGTTTGCTGCAAACACACTATTTTGATGCTAAAATAGCAAAGTATAACAATCTATTTAAGTTTAATCCCTTAAAAATATAAGGGTTATAGAAAACAAGACAAGGATCTTATTAAAAATTAAGCATGGTTTGGGGAAAAAACTTCAAGACATTTAAACATTCAGGGAACTTTGCTCAGCAATTACATGTTCTGGAAGCTTCCTTACATACTGCCTGACGATTAGGTTTTCATGTGCTCAGCTGAGACAGCAGAAGCCAGTCCCACTGAGTGTAGTGACTGCTAAATGAATGAGGGGTCAACTGCTCTTGGGTTTGAAAACAAAACTTGAAGTCATTTTGATTCAATCACTATAAACTTAGCATCTAAATCTGTTGAACAGAATTTTAGAAGGGTCACATAAGTTAGCTATAATGGCAACAGAGAATCCAGGTAACCGGGAAATAGCATTCGTTATCCTTTATGATTAAAATAGATAAAAACTAGATGTAAATGCCAAGCCATAGAAGTGACAGAATTTTTCTCAGACCACAGCTAGAGTGAAACTTATCGATTTTATTAATAAATATGAAAGAAATATCAAGGAAGAGTAGATAGAAAGGCACAGCAGTGGAGGTTGTATTGGCCATTATCAGGTAGAGGAACAAGACAGAAGTCCCTAACTGTTCTCTCTGCAGCACGATCCTGACACAAGGATGCTCTGAACAAAAAGCACGTGTACCTTTTTGGTCCCCAAATAGGTATATCCTTATAGTACTACATATAGGAAAACCAAATTAACTATCTATCTAACTCCAAGTTTTCTGCTCTGCCATGGGAGAAGATCATACTTACACATTAAGCACCTTCACTCTGTCTTCCCTTTCTCCCCTCCATTGCTCGGTCCCCTTCCTTGCTAAATAAATAAATGCCAAAATTGGAAAAAATGAAGTGAAGCATTGGATTTCTTGTTTTTATCTGAGTGTTTCACTCATCAAAAAATCAGCCTTGTTCTGGCCCACTAGACTTCCAAATTTTCATGGCTGAAATCTGACATTGCTAGATGTGTATTCAGCTCATAAAATGTTATAGCATAGGAACGAGACACCCTCCTACAGGTAACACCAATTCCTGGGGCTGAGGCCCATCTGTGCCAGTCTCAACACCTTTATTGCTCAGTGTTTGAAATGTGCACCTGACAGTGCCCCTTTCACCACTTTCAGACATAGCACCATCCAGTCTCACATAGAACAAAGGCAGTTACACTTGTCCTCTGCATCTACTCTCCACAGAGCATGTGGGTAAATGGTTCTCAAGTACAAGAGTACAATCCTTTATCAGAGAAAACTTAAATCGTCTATTCATTAACATCCATATTCCCTCTCCATTGATATCATCTCTATCTCCTTTTGCTCACTGGCTGTATCCCAGCGATGATCACCTCATTGCTCTCTATCTGGAGCTTCCTTTCTCAGCCAGATATCTGCCACATTCCCTTCAAATCTTTTCCTGAAGGTTAAAGTACCCTTCTGCCAACAGAACTTACTATATAATTGTCATATTTAATAGCGCACTATTTCCAATCCCATCATTCTCTGTACTATATATCTCTATTTTTCCAGATTTTTGTGCAAATTTGTAGTACCCCAATATATCATGCTCTATATGTGAAGATGTAATTTCATGATAAACCAAATTAGTTGTCTCACTGGTGTCCACAGTGAGGCATTGCATACAAATATTATTCGGGACGTTTCTGAATCAATAACATCAAAAGAGAAATATATAATATGAAATGGATAATAGCCATGGACAGCTTATTACTGTATAGGAATATAACTCTGCATTGCCATTAATTAGGCAAAGATCTGATGGGTTTCATTATGCTGCTTCCTCTTTAACTTTACATTTCTCCAACAATAAGATGGATAAATCAAACCCAAGCTTCCAAGTTCAATTCCTGCTACCAAAAGAAAAAAAATAAGGTGGAGAAGTGCAAATACTATTTCCACAAGTTTCAGGTAATAAAACTCTAAATAACTATGAGAGATTTGGGCAAATAAGATAACTTGGCTTGTAACCATAGTAGAAGGAAAGTTTTAGCAAGAATACTGTATCCAGAGTCTGGCCTAAGATGGTCCTATAAACAAGACTACTATCCCAGCTCTCTTATTAAGCCTCATTTATCCTGATGAAGGAGAAAATGTTTCTTTCTCAGTAAGATTCTTTCTCACTAAGACTGCTTTTCATTCATATTTAGGAAATTATATCTTAGCCATCAGAAAAAGCAGTAGAAGTGACTATGACTTAGCGTTGCTCTTACCTATTCCTCCTTAGTTCATTCGGTTGACAGTTATATGTGCTAAGCACTGTGTATGCTACGCTCTGTTCTGGTGTCTGAGATGAACTGACACAAAGTGTACAAACACTCTGAGCTCATGGAGTTTTACAGATAACAATAAACATAGTAGACAACCAAGTGGTATTTTAGGAGGTTCTATCTATTATATGCATGAAACAGCAGAGTAAGCCAATGGCTTTGAGACTGTGGGGCAGAAACAGGGGATGTTGCAATAAATAAGGACCCAGATATTTGAGTGAAAACTGTCATTCAGACTCTTCTAGCTTCTGCTTCTCATCCTCTGTGTAGGCTACCTTCATTAAGACAAATAAGTGAGCTAGTCAACTTGAAAATAGAAAAGGCCTAATTTGGTTCAGAGTTTTAAAGGTTCTGGTCCAACTGATTTGGGGCCTATGATGAAACAAGGTCTCACAGCAGGCATGTGTGGTGCAGTGAAATCTCTCACTTCACGGCAAAAAAGGAGAAGAGGGTGAGAGAAGGACTGTGGCTCTACAGTCCCTCTTTGGAGGCAAACCCCAGTCACCAAGTGATTGGGCTTTCCCTTAAAATTTCCATCATCTCTTAATGGCACCAATCCAGCAATGAGACTCTAACACCACCATTGAAGAACTTAATGATTTAAATCATAGCATATACATCACTCTGTGCTTATATGTATTAGCCAAAAATTTGAAACTGCTTTATAAATACATTCTTAAAATTCGAGAAAATGTATATCTCTATTAGAAAAACTGGTTACAATAACATACCTTTCACAAATATCCTATAAAACATCCTTGAAAATAATTTAGTCTTTCCATGCAGACATCACTTAGCTAATTAATTATATTTCAACACTTAGAAATTTTCTAGGGTACCCCAATGTCAACTTTATTAAGGTACCCCATCATCAAATTCTTGAAAGAATCAACATGTCCACTGCAAAATAAATAAATAAATATATATTTACAGGGATTTTTGTTTTTTTAGTCTGCTTGTTCTGAAAGTCATGATTTTCATTACCAACATGTGGCGATGTGTCAACTTGATAAATTCAAAAGTTTAAGTGCTCAGCCCCGAGCCAGGGTTCTTATCATTAACATCCTCATCCTGAGCAAAAGGGGGGCAAGGAAAAATGTGCATTTGTCTCGGATGCGTGTTTTTGGATTGGGCCTTTGAATTATCTGAGGAACACAGTCAGTTAAAATGTGCTTCTTCATTCTTGGGTTTTCTTTTTTTTTTCTCTGTTGGTGATTTCTTCAATGCAAAAAATCTTTTCAGTGAGATGGATATCAGTTGTTGATTCTTTGAAGCATTTCCTTTGCAGTTGTGTATTTGTTCACGATCTCTCTTCCTGGCTTATGGCTTCAAGATTTCTACCTACTTTCTTTTCCAGTAGATTTAGTGTTTCTGCTTTAATACTTAAATCTTTGATGCATGTTTTACTATACTTTAGTACATGGTGATATGCATGGGCCTGGGTTTAGACTTCACCATGGGGAAAGCTGGTTTTCCCAGCAACATTTACTGAAGAGGATATCTTTCTTCCAGTGAACGTGTTTGGCCTCTTTGTCAAAGGTAAGATGGCTGAGTGTGCCTGTAGTTGCATCACCATCTTCTAATCTATTTCACTGGGCCTCAGGTCTTTATTTATTTTGTTTCCAGTACCATGCTGATTTTATACACACGAAAAATAAATATATAAAAAAGTTCAACATCATTGTTCATTCAAGAAATGCAAATTAAAGCAACACTGAAATTCCATCTCCCTACAGAAAGAATGGCTATCAAAAGAGATCAACCAACAACAAACATTGGAGAGGTTATGAGAAAAATGAAATCCTTCTTCACTATTGGTGAGAATGTAGACTGGTACAACCACTACAGAAATCAGTGTGGAGATTCCTCAAGAAACTGGAACTAAAGGTCCCATGTTACCGGGCTATTCCACTTATGTGTATTTTCTGAGAAGAATAAAAACATTATGCCACAGGATATAAGTGCACCCTTGTTTATAGCAGCACAGTTTGACATAACTAAATCTTGGAAACAACCCAAATTCTCATCAACTGAGGAATGGATAAAAAAGATATATAGAGTAGTAGAGTATTACTCAGCTATAAAGAAGATAAACTCCAGGCTATTATTGGTAAATGGATGCAGCTAGAGACCACACTCATAAGTGACATTAATCAGACCTGCATGTACAAACACCAGATTGTCTCTCTAGCATAAAAATTTGAAAGAAAAAAATCTGAACAGTAAAATAGATATTGTGTAAAGAAAAGGAACTTCTCAAAAGGAAAGAACAGGTAGGCTAAGGGAAAGGAGAAAAGAAAAAGAAAGAAGGAAGGGAATTGGAAGGAACTGTTAATCATTAAATTTTTAACAACTTTGCATGCCTACATCTGGTAATCTTAAAATAATAATATACAATAGTGAGCACTATACCTGCCCTGAGAGTTCTTCTAGACTGCTTGCAGTCTATAATGGAGGAAATGTGGCTTGTCCCCAATCTTCTGCTCTTCTTGCCTTTGCTGTCTTGTGCCACCTTGAACTTTTCTGCCTGTGCCACTTCACCCTGCCTTGAAACTAGCTGGTTATGGGCTGAAACCTTCACAAACTATAAGCTAAATGAACCTTTCCTTCCTTAACTTTCACCATTGGGTATTTTGAGTCAGTAATGATGGAAACGTGACCAAAACAAAACATCTCTATTCAAAGAAACTACTACTAGGACATATGAGATGTAGGTTAGAGCTCTAGTGATCCTTCTGACTTGGCTTCAGCTATCCTAAGAGTGTTGAATGGTACCCAAAGACAGCTGCACATTGCAACATTCAGTAAGTGAAGTAAAGAATGCCTGGTTTCCTGAGAGACACATCCCGTTTCCCTAAGAGTAAGCCATGTGGAGCTTGCATTCATTTTCCAGGAAAGCACAGCTAACAGATCCTCACTGAGTCCTCTGGACTTCAGAGCCCCACTAAAGGATGCACAAGTAGGCATCTGAGCAGCTGCTCCATCTCCAAGGAAGCCTGCTAAGCCATGGGCCCTGGTTCATGACTTTGGTGACCTGCTACCCACAAGTCTCAGCCACAAATTAGTCACTGTCTTAGCAAACATAATTCACACTTTTACAAATGTTTGATACTCCAAGAAACTTCCATTTTTTGGGTGAAGTGTGACCATATTGGAGTTTATTTTCTTTTTCCTTTCTTAAAAAAGAGAATAAAAATAATAATAGGAAAAGAATTAGAAGTTATACAGAATTTAACTAAACAAGTGATAGGTAGAAGCCAGGGAGATAGCTCAATAGAGTAAGTGCTTGGCTAGCGAGTGCAAGGGCATGAATTTAATCCCCGGTTCTGCAAAAAAAAAAAAAAAAAAAAAAGATAGGAATTCAACAATGGTTTTTATACTGCATGTTCTTGTCTTCAAATGAGCTGGTCTAATGAAAGGAACAATTAATTCTTTTTAATTTTTTGATCAATTTTGCATGCTTACATCTGGTAATCTGAAACTGCCTATTTTGTTTCTTCTTTGCTTTTTGTTTTCAGGGTATGGCTCATTAAGCTAAAGACCAAATTGACAAAACAGATACTATTAGCCTGAGATTTAAACTTGAGGCTCCTGTCAGCACTTGTGCTGCTTTCTGCATTGTGTTGCTGGGAAGAGCTGTTAGAATTGCTGGAAATAACAACATGGTAGTTGAAGACTGTTATTCAGAGCCATCCTAAGTCAGTGAAAAGGATGCATGAGGTCCTGCTGCCAAGAGCAGCATGAAGTATCTAACTTGACAGTTTCACTGAAGGGTTTTCATTGGTTGAAGCTGAAAGATATTCTATGGGCAAAGAAAATCATGGCATTTGATCCACACTCTTCACATTTTAACAACGGTAAACAGAGCCATTTTACCCAAGAATAAATTATGAGCACAACCAAGAAGCATTTCTCTCCAAGCACATTCATTCAGCTTTCTCACTTTCCTTTTCAATTTTGTTTCCTAAGATTTATTTCTGCTGTTATGAAGGCACAAATTCCAATATCCCTGTTTCTCACCTTTCTTATATTCTCTCACTTGATCAGAATCAATGTGTCATGGGAAGAGAAGGGGGCAGAGTGAGGTGGAGTACAAAGTAGAAACATGTAGAATAAAATAGTTTCAATCAAGTTAAATAGGTAGCTTTCCTACCTTTTATTTATGACTCACAGCTACAGTATGAATTCCAAAATGATATGTGATTAAGTATTGAAGTAAGTGATTATGAGTGAAATGCGAATCATGTTCCTTGTTTATCAAAGAAAGAACAGATTATTTATTAAGATAAATAAATGTTTTATTCACTCATCCATCTGTCACTTATCTCACTTGTTCATGCAGTATATGTTTGAAAAGTGGTGAGTGAGTACCCATGAGTACCAGAATAAACCAGGTGATTCTTCTTTTATGGAATATGCAGTTAATTCCTCAAATTTCAGGGTCCATCACAGTCCCGTGATAAAGATGTTAAAAACACAGACAGCTGACCCACAACTTTGGGCCTTCTGATTCAGCAGGCTTAGATGTGTCTATTTCTAGCACACTCTCAGGTATCTCTACTGCGGAATTCTTAAGTTCCCAGTGTAGAAAGTATCAGGCTAGAGCACTAATTCTTAAACTGAATGTGCTCATGAGCTCCTTTGAACTTCCATTAAATTATGATTCTTATTTAGTGAGATTGACAAGAACACTCCACATTATGTGTCATTCCATGCATCATTCTGAGAGGTAATGGTTCAGTCAGTGAACCAAATGTTGCACAAAATACATGCAACATACATTATGGAATAAATAAAAATTAAAATAATTTTTAAAGAAATGATTGGTTTCTTTTCCAGGAAGACAATGAAATGTTTAGAAAGAATGTACTTGATCCAAGGTAGGGGTGGGAGAGGGGTGAAGGGATAAAAAGTCTAACACACAGGGAACTGGAATAATTTAAAGTTGAGAACTAGGTTGGTTTCAGATACTGATGATATCAAGGCAGGTTTGTGTGGGCTGTTTAGTGGAGAAAAAGGAAATAGGAGTTCTATGACCCAAAGAAGCAAGAAACTTCTAAGAACCTCATGGAAAGGCCACCAAGAGGCAAAGGCCATTCTCAACGAGTAGGCAGAAGCCACAGAGAGTCAGGAAATGCAGCGAGGTCACAGAGCTTTTCTGAATGTCAGCACATTGTCCTGAAGCTCGCTTCCTCATTTTGATGACAGAGCTTTCAGAAGTCATGAGGCTGTTGAGTGACAGCAGGTACACGGGGATGAGAACACAGCAGTGTGGCCCAGAAAGCAGGTTCGCCTTGTTCCTTAGCCCCCAAACAGCAGGAGCACAGCTGCAAAGAAAGCACAGCCTCTGCTACAGAGCAGCAGACAGCGTGGCTGCTGTCAGAGAAAGAACTGATGCCACTCAGCCAGCAAAGGAGTAAAAGAAGAAAATAAAGGGACAGAGATGAAAAGAGACATTTGTTCAAGCTAGAGTGGGAAGGTCAATTCCTACTCTATCGCAGGGACAAAGAGGAAGTAGTGAGGAAAGTAGAGTTAACCTGATAGAGTGGAGAGTGTGTCAGAGTTACAAATCAGCAAATTTTACTAACAGGTTATCCAGTGACGTATATATGTCACCAACACAGGTGAAACTAAAATGTGAAATTAAAAAAAAAAACTCATTTAAAAGTGAGTTTTAGGGGCTGAGGAGATGGCTCAATAGAATAAGCACTTCCCTGGCAAGCACAAGTGCCTGAATTCACATGTGAGCTTTGAATGAAGTGGTCCCAACATTACAAGTTGTGCAGTTTCTACCTTACAGATTTGAAGCCCTGTCTACAAATTCCCTTTTATGCAAATAAAAAGGTTAATTTCACAGGAAGAAAAAAATATCCTATAATATGGGCCTCCAAGGTCATGTATGGATGAAAATCATATTTAGAAGCAGATGCTTCCTTTCCTCTCATGATAAAGTAAAAATTATGAATTTAGGATTCTTTCAAGTTTTTTTTTATGTTTAAAAAGCATTCCTATTTGGAATGCACTGAGCACTACAGCATGGATTGTTAAGCAAAAAAGATAGTAGAACTCAGAATCCTACCTGCTTTTGACAGCATCTTTAGCTGTTAACACACCCAGGGGAAGGTTATGTAGCCTAAACTATGCCTGTTTCTTCATCTACAAAATAATTACAATTATCTGAATCATAATACTATTTAGATAATCTTTAAGCTGATTAACTCACTTATTTGCCTATAGAGCTAAGCAGTTAGGGGCTACCATAGTCAGATCAAGGCCTGCCATGCCCCTAGGCTGGGTTTCAGAAAGTGATTGAGTGATGAGGGCCCTGTAGCTGACTCGCTGTTAGAAAGAAGGGGTCAGGTTGGAAGAGGTGGGTCCCTGGGACATGACCCTTGTTCTCTCCCTTTTGTCTTTTTCCTAATTGCCCTGATGCTCCTCTACAATAGATCTTTCCACTATGTCATTTCCTGCCACAGCCCAAAAATTAGAAACCATGAATCAAAAACATGTCTCCTTTAAGTTATGGGTGGCAGGCACTGTCCCAGGATGAAGGAAGTGGCCAAAGCAGATGTGTGCTTTTTGTGTTAAGTAAATCATCAGAAAAGGCCCACATGGAGACTAAGTTGAAGAAAGTGACCAGGACAACTACTACTGTTACCATGCTCAGGAGAAAAGGAACATTAGAGAACTTAAATTAGGAGATCTAACATTCCCAAAGTAAGAATATCAGCACAGGCACAGTGGTTCAGAAAACGTTGCTTCAGATGTTACACTACTGGGTCTTTATTGGTAGCAGGTAATACTGACAACTGCACTGTAAGCAGTTTGAGAATTAAATGTGTAAAGTCCTTAGAACCACTTCTCGTTCATGCTAATAATTCAGTAATGCTAAATATTTATAATTCTTAATCTTCACTTTCTAAAAGTATAAAGAAAAGAGTTGCAATATTTTAAAATTAGTAATTATAGTTTCTGTTGTTGTTATAGTTAAGAGAATCTGATTAAAACCACATGCCATTTTAAATTAGCAAAATTAAGAATTAATAATATGCAAAGTTGTAAATCTTTGGCAAAAGATAATAAGCATTGGCATGCTTATTTAATAGTCATACTTAGACTGAAAAATGCCTATTTACAATTTACTTCTTAACTCTGTTCCTCCTCAGCTAGTGGCATGTCACTGTGGAACAGCAAATTCTGAATTCCGTCCTCCTGGTTCAGCTGAGAATGAAGTACTCTGGCAACTTTCCACCTACTAGTACGTTTGTTATCACCAAACTTTATTAGCCTCCTGTACAAACAGGAGCGATTACTTAGTTCACAAATGTTTTAGATGAAGTGACTCAGGTAAATTACATGGCATCTTGTATGCGGTAAACACATTTTAGTTTGTTTCTTCAAATATCTGTCCCACTGAATTGTTGCAAGGAAGTGTGTCAAAGGAAATGTCATTGAATAGCATGTGATTTATAATAAATATAGTCAACTGTAATATCCTAAAATAATGACAGCAATAAATATGTGAAATGGCAGTGGCCTAATGAGATCCTGATGCAATGACTTACATGTACAAGCAAAGATAAGGTGACTAGACAGTGCTTATGTTACAATTTTAGTAAATAAAATAATTAATGATCAAACTTGTATGCATCAACAAATTATGTATCTAAAAGGAGACATGGACATCAAAAGGCTTACTGGAGTTTTCCTTTTTTCTAGATATGTGTCAAATAATATTTACTTAAGATATAGTTAATATCAAGTAATACATGCTTTTATTAAAATCTTTTCATTTGAAATTTCCTAAAATTGTCAGATGTTTTTTTCAATCTGAGATTAAAAGATCTTCCTTAGTTTACACTTAGTTTAGGCAATTCAGAAGCAAATGTGCTATGGTAAAAACAGATAACTAAGTTTTAAAATTTCTTATTGTATATGTAACATTTAGCACTTGACAAATACTCATGGATTATTGGACAGTGTTGTAGTCAACAGCAAAGTTGAACTATTTAAAGCGTTCTTATTTCCCCTTTTCAATTCCTCCTTATTTTCCTAACCAATGTTTATCAATTTACTTAAATGTAAACTAATTTAAAACTGTTCTTTAAAATGTTCTTAACTTAGACATGCAAAAAGAATCCCAAAGTCATATATTTTAACCAGTATTAATTACATGCTTTCTGATATGTTGCCACAATTTCTTACTTTAGCTTAAAAAAAAGGTGCTCATGTCACTTCCACAAACCAAGTCTTAAACAATACTCTGATATTTTAAGGGTTTTCAAGTTTATTATGTGATACCAAGAAATACAAAGTTTCGCTAAAAGAGAAAGAAAAACAAAGGAGAGAGAAAAAACAAGATTCCTACTTTACTCATTGGAAGCATTAAAACATTAAAGACTTAAGACCTAGAGTTAAAATTATGCATGAATTGTATTTATCTATCTATTATTTTTATAGTAGTGGGGGTTAGACCCCAGGGCCTTGTACATGATAGGACAGCTGCTTTACCACTAAGCTATGCCCTTAGTTCTGTACATGGATGGCATCCAGGAAGATATAACCTGCGATGTCAAGGGCCAGATAGATGGGGCCAGACTGTAGGCATAGCAGGAAGTACTGAAGGATTTTGCTCACAGAGGAGATGTAGTTTAGTCCATGAAAGGAGAGCGCACATCAGAATGACCACAGTTATACCACCTCCATTTACTCCAGTACTAATAAGATCAGTCTTCCGTTAATATTTCAAGGTTAGGAAATAAATTTCAAAACCTCAGTTTTCCTATAGTTTTTTAGATTATTCATAATTTAGCATGCAAAATCACATCAGAGTTTTCATTCATTGCCCAAGATAAGCAATGATTGAAAAGAAAAATCTAGCTATCTATCTTAATAGAATTTTTTCTTTCTTTTTTTTCTGTGGTACTGAAGATTGAACTCAGGACCCTGCGCTTGCCAGGAAAGCACTTTTTCTGCTGAGCTATCGCCCCAGCCCTGTAGAATTTTTTATTTAGTAGTGGTACAGTTGTGGAAAACTGGGATGAAATTAGGTTTCCTCACTGAAAAATTTAGTAAACATACTCTAATTGTGCAGTTAAGAAGTAAAGGAAGGAGATGCTATCCTGGAGATCTAGCAAGTGGAGCAGCATGGCCAAACCTTGTGGGGTATGCCTGAGCGAGGAGCCCACAAACATGTAGGTGTCTTCAGACAAAATCTTTTTCAGGAGGCTGAAGAACTGCTCTACAGATTTTTGCTGCACAAAATCATATACCCGAGTCAGCTCTTGCATGAGGGCTCCCTCAACGTGGCAGACTTGACCTCCCTTTGTGCCCCACTGGACATCCCAGTCCCAGACCCTCCACCCAAGGATGATTAGATGGAAACAGGTAAGGAGGAGAAGAAAGAAGTCCCTAAGTGTGGCTTTCTCCCTGGAATGAGAAACTTCCGGCTCTGCTTGCTCTAGCTGTTAACCTTGAAGTATGGACTCTCAACGAGAAGCGCATTCTGGTGATTGCATTGAACCAACGCCTGATCCCCAAGATTGAGGATGGAAATGACCTTGGGATAGCAATCCAGGAGAAAGTTCTGGAAAGGGTGAATGCAGTCAAGACCAAAGTAGAAGCCTTCCAGGCAACCATTTCTGTGTACTTCTCAGAACATGGGGACGTGGTTGCCAAGGCCTCTAAGGAGACTCATGTAATGGATTACTGAGCCCTGGTATGCAAAAGATGAGGCAGCCAATGGGCATCTTAGGGCCATGGTGCTGAACCTGAGGGCCTTCTATGCAGAGCTTGGTCATGTCATCAGTAGCAACCTGGAGAACATTGGGTGAGGAGAAGCCATCTATGTATTGAGCCCAAGAGTAGAAGAAAAAAAAATTAAACAACTTTCACTCTCCCACCAAAAATAAAGGACACTATTAAATTCAAACATAAATACCAGAGTTTTATGGGTCTAGAAAAAGATGAAGAAAATAGGAAAATTTATGACAAATTTAAAATGAAGTACTTAAAGCTTTTCATTTTTAAGGCAACTCTAACAATTGAGTACTTTGATGAAGTCAGAATAAGACAGCCTAGTTAAATGCAATCAAAGTTTAAGGAGTAACAGAATTAATTTTAATAGCAAAGGAGTTTATCACTTTATCACAGTGTTACCCCTATAATAAATTTCTTATGTATTCTATTAACTATTCTAATTCATATCAATATCTATGAAAGTACTCATATTAAAAAGCTACTGTAAGCCTATAGCTGATTAAATTATGACACCAGCTTCCATTTTTGAACTTCTTAACTAAAGAGGTTTTTCTCAGCCATAATGTTTTCCAATGCTGTTTTGCTCTCAACTATGAGACTGCCCAGGTTAATGAAATCTGAGAATGGGTGCTTGCTATTCAACTTAACAAATTACATTTGCTCATTTGAAGCAAAATAATATGGTAGTGGAAATTTGAAAGAGGCAAAGGATTTTGAGCCCTTCCATGTCTGCTTTTAAGCTTAATAATTACATTCTAATCTTCAAAGAGTTTAATTCATAACAAGAGAGTAAGACAGAGGAGCGAATGGCAAGCTAACAATAAAGTAATCATAAGCATGGAGTGATAATTAATTTTCCCCATCTAAATCATCTACAAAATATTGCTTTAAGGTAAAACAGAAATGTTAATAACTGTCATTTCCCAACCTTGACTAACTGATAAGTACACATCCTTCGTGTCCATTTCTCATCCTATTTTACGTGGAACAAAGTGACTTTCAGAGGCTAGGAAGTACATAATTACACAGACCAGAGTCTTTGGACTTTGATTATAATTACAGTGCTTTATCCATCCATCACTTGTTGCTGGAGGACTACTCCTAGGTAAGTTCTTTAGAGGAGATAGAATTCCTGTCAGAACAAATTTGAGCTTCAAAACTTAGCTTTCTTGTCCTAAAGCAGAGGCAGAAAATTGCCACTTTAATCTTACAATCCACTTGAGTTTTAAGTACAGCAAGAACATGAAGTCTCTCCTTGAGGAGGCATGTGTCTCCACTGTTCATTACATTTTGATACATTTTTATGAGCTTCTATCGGGGTATTGTCTCAAACTTTGCCTTGCTGAAGGAGTAGGTTTCAAAACCGGAGCACAAATAATGTCATCCCCTACAGTACTTGGTAGAAAGTCTGAGTTTTGCATTCTTCCCTGCACATTCAATGTCTTCCAGGACAAAGGGCATCAGTCTCAAACCTAAAATAAAAAATGGAACCTTATAGCATGGAACATCTAGAGATGCTCCTCTGAGGGCTACACAAATCAAAATTCTTTTTGTTTACAGTTCCATTTCAGGGCTGCCCCTAAAGTTGCCACACCATAGTCACAGACCACTGACACACCCCCTCCTACAAACCCTGACACCATGAAGAGCAAGCGTGCATGTCCTGTTTCCCAACTCTAAATTAGGGTTTTGAACTATGAAAGATTTCATCAATGAGTCAAATCTATCTCTAGGAAAAAAAAATTCAAGGAACTTTAATAGAAGCCAATAGCAATAGTTACCATTGCAGTTTGCAGTGTCTGGGGGGTGCCTGGCCCCAGGCCAATGAAAAGCTTTTCCAATGTCCCTGTTACTTTCCATGCATCTTACACTGCCTCTACAGAAGGACAGAAGTTCCCCATTTGAACTTACTGGGCTCTAGGACTATCTCTCACTGAAAACCTCTCCCTTCCTCATTCTGTACCATATAAATAAATAAATAAATAAATAAATAAATAAATAAATAAATAAATAAACTCAAAGCATATTTAAGCAAATAAATCAGAACAATACAGTTTTGGCTCCTCTGGCTCTGATTTGGAGAACAAAAATCCTTCACTTGATAGATTAGTTTGCTATCAAAATGTTATCACCACCTCAGCAGCTTAAGACAAAACAAACCTATTCTGTTGTCGTTCTGTAGTCAGAGTTGCATAGGCCTCAGTCCCTGAAATGAAAGTGTTGGCTGGGCTGTGTGTCCTTTGGAGAGTGTAGGGGAATCTGTTCCTTGCTTCTCTTCACCAACACCACCAGCTGTCAGGCACCGCCTGTCTTCCTAAGCTCGTGACTCGCACCCTCAAAGCCAACAGTAGGCTCAGAAGTCTTTTTCACATCCCTGTGTTTTGACTCTCCCACTTCCCTGTTCTACTTTTAAAGACTCTTGTGATTCCACTATGCCAACCTGGATGACACAGGTTAGCCTACTTATTTTAGAATTAGCTGATTAGCAGCCTTCATTTCCCCTACAGCCTGAATTCCTCTTGGCCAAAGAACGTATCATAGCCCTAGGTTCCAGGGATTAGAATGCGGCTGTTTCAGAGGCCATTTTTCTGCTACCACACCTCTGTCCCTCCTAGGTAGGGAAAGTAGAGTGAATCAGGAAACACTCTGTGAATCATACCATTTACACACATCTAATAACATGGCCCATTGGACATTGGGCATAGCATGAATTGGAGTGAAAAGACTAATTCTCACCCATCCAAATTTTACTAAGACCAGGTATTGTGGTGGTGCGTGCCTGTAATCCCAGCACTAAGGAGGCTGAAAACAGGAGTCTGAGGCTGAAATTCAGAGTCCAAGCTGTATAGTGAGACCCTGTACCAAATACATTAGAAAACAAACACACAAATTTTACTATTGGACAACTCATTTAACCCTTGGAGTTCCATTTCTTAGAACTGAGAGACAAGTCAAAATGATGTTGGGATGCATGACAGTCTTTGTTCCTAAATTGCTTCATAGGTACTCAGTGGTGGAATTCAGCAGGAGATGGTAGAAGAGAAAGAGCTGATGGCACAATCCATCATCAGAATCTGCTAGCTGGTGCCCACAACAGAAAGGAAGACGAAGTAGGGTGTGGAGGGCAAGTGGAGCCTGCTCACAAGGGAGCTGCATTCGCTTGTGTGAGAGTCTAACAGACAAAGGGAATGACTTCACTGCACCACTCTTCCTTTTGGTAGGTATTTAAAAAGTATACTTAATAAACTTCACCTTCAAGCAAAGAAAGCAGAGAACTCACACTAAATATGTAACTTCTAAAGGAACAATTCCTCCTGTGAAGAATATTTCATAGTCTGATGTTCCTGTGGAGAAGGTGACTGAGAAGAATCATACAAAACATTTTACAGGGGGATTAGATCGCGATGATGTTTATATTTATCTTATTTTTAGACTCCAGCTATTGCAGCACTTCAAAATTCAACCTTGATTTATTTTTATCATTTTAGCTTCTTTGTTTTATGGAAATATATTTTGAAAGGTTTTCATTTGTCCTAAAATTTGATCAATCTGTGACTTGGTTATAAAGACTGCTTTGCAAACTAGGTACCAATTCTAAAGCCAAATAATGTAAAAAGGTCTAAATTTTTTCCCAAGCACTCAGTTCACAAAGACTTAGTTACTGGATGTTGAATTCTAGGCTACTTTTAATATTTATCTGATCTAACAAACCAACAAACAGTTTACAAATAGTTTTTGTTTACAAGGAAATTATAATTCACAGACTTATTTATTGATCTTGCCTGATCTCACCCATGCTTTGATATTTTTTGTTAAAATTAAGTTGCTAATCAAATGACAATATCCATGATTTCTCTTGTGTTTCATAATTTCCAGTTTCATCAAAAGGCAAATCTGTTAATCAACATAGTTTTAACTACATTCTTGATTTTCAGAAAGTCTTATTTGAAAGGTTAACATAATTACTATTAAGTCACAGGATAATTAAATGCACGATAATACACTTCGCTGGTATGCATAAGTCCATGGGTTCAATCCAAGCACTGAAGAAAAATAAAAATACATCAATATGTTCAAGTGCAAAGAAAAGCAATGGTCAAATATCTGTTTGAACTGTTAGAATGAGAAGCATACACCTTTGGATTGTTTTGAAGATTGGCTTTTCCAATGGCATTAACATTCAGCAATTAATGACAACTGTGTGTCATTTCTTCTATTCTTTGATAAAAGGGAATTCATGAGTTAAGGTAACTTGGAGTTAAACAATACCAAGACATACTGCTCTTTCTTTAAAGAAAATCACTTTCATGGTTTCTTTGTACACATAAGGTCAGGAAAGATAAATATGTCTATAGATGACTATGATTGTGGAATGATTAAATTTGGTCTTTCTTAAAATAGATTTTGTAAATTGAGAACCACCAGATTTGTCTGCTTAGAAAAACCAACTGAAACCCACTCACTCAATGACCATCAGAGAATATTGCTTATCACCTGCTTTGACAATGTGTAATATAAATAAATTTCTTAGAGTGTTGTCTCCTTCTTTCATTCATTTATTCACTGAGGGAACATATTAGAAAATTCATTCCTTAAACTACATGACCGAACATTAAAATATTTGAAGAAAGTGTCTGATATGAAGCATATAAGCACAATATGACAATTATAAGCCTATCTTATTCATTTTTGTATTTATATTCCCTTACGCACAACTTAGTAAAAAAAAATTCTCCCCTCTTTATGTCATCTGATGGTTAAGCTTCCAATACAAATGGGAAGTTAACATTCTAGCTTTAAACAATTTACTAAGCAAATCCATGTTCCCTGATCACCACGAACCACAATCCTATAGCTTTACCCAACCATTGCCACGTTTGAAGTTCAGGGCAGTCTATGTAATTTTAAAGCTATTTAAAATCACAACTGTTGTTTACAGTGTTACAATGTACTAAAAATGAGACGACATCTACTCCAAAACAAAACAGGTTGTCAGCACAACATGAAAAGCAATTTCCTTATTTATTTGTGTAATTCTCTCATCAATCACTAGAAATATCACTAGAGAAACATGTGCAGGGTTGAAGCATGGGGTAAACATTAGAGTTTTTCTGAAGCTCATAAGGATCCAAGTACCTACTTCAGGAAAGATGCTTGCAAATTAAATGCTGTAAGGGTGATGGTTCCTCAAAATTACCTTCTTAGCAATATTACTTCAAATGATGCTTAGTGGAATAGGTGATTTTGAGGTTGGAAAAACATTAAGAACTACAAAATAATTGGCATTTTCTTTTCCTTGTTTGAACTCACCTCCAACTAAGTCTAGCTTTCAAGACATCTGACAAAATAAACTCTTGAACAATTCATTTGTGCTGAAAATTTATGGCATACGGCAAGGTAGGAATTAATCATCAGTAATATTTCTCATTTCAAGGTAGATGGTCAAAAACAAATCTCTCTCTCTCTCTCTCTCTCTCTGTCTCTCTCTCCCCCTCACATGTTTTTTTCTCCTTTCTCTTCTGTCTCTACCACTCCATTTGCCTTTCTGCCTTACTTTTCTGTTTTTGCTTTCTCAGAGAGCCTGCTAGAGACCTCACAGGAGGAGAAGCTGTCTACACAGGCCACACCAGTGCTCTACGTGGTGGCAAATACATTAAGAAAACAGATCACTCTTCTTTCCTAATCCGCTAGGCAGTGCTACAGTAACTAGGTCCTGCCCAGAGCCATCTGACCTCACTTCTAGTATGAGGCTCCAATACCCACAGGTGGCAAATGTCAGGTTAACCCCTTTCTAACCCTGCCATTTTCAACACTCCAGTGAGCTCTTCTCATTAGTCTTGTAATATAAAGGATGACATTCCAACATCACATCTCATGCTGTTAAATTAACAACATCACACTGCTACATAGGACTTGAATATCTCCCATAGCTTTATGACTGGAAAAACACTGTTCAGATTTCATTTACCAGTTTAAAAATAGCAAACTAATTTGAAACATTCTCTTCTCTTCTCTCTCTCTCTCCCTCCCTCCCTCCCTTCTCTCTCTTTCATACACACACACACAGACACACACACACAGAATTGTATGCTTTCACTAATATTCTATCTCAGCACTGGGCAAATATTTCTTCCCATAAATATGAATAAACTTCAATATAAACATAAGTTTTTTTTGTCATGTTCATCATGAGACAAATCAAACATAAATTATTTCTTAGAGCTAAAATGACAAATCACAATCTGTTTTGTATCATGATGGCTAATGATCTTCTTTTAATGTACAAATCAAAATCGTTCAGTGTTAATTTTGATTTAAAGAATATTTACAGATTATTATGTCTCTGCCCAATGAAATTTCTTCTTCTTAAGTGGGCGGGTTTTGAGCAAGGCAAGTAATATATTTCAAATGTCTTAAAATGATGTGATATTTTTAAAAACTGGTTTCTTCAACTTTTTTTTACTATGTAGATCCAGAGGTAAACTAACAAAGATAGTTAGAAAAGGTGCCCACCAACCCATTTAAATCCACATAAAATCCAAACTGATTTCTCTGACGTCCCTAGAGGAGGAGGAATCTCTTATGGAACACAGCAAAGACACTCATAATACACAAGACACTCCTATGAAGACTTAACAGAACTTATGTCACATTTAAACTCACCGCTGGATGTAAGGGTCAGAACAGTACTGTAGGGTGGCACACCGTGACGTTTCAAAATTCATTTCCTCCAACTCTTTGATATCAACAAAGGGAGAGCAACTTCATAAAATACACACATATACCTGTGTATATGTGGATATATAGCCAGAAAGCTAAAAGCAATGGGGTCAAATGCCATCAGACATAGAAGTTTAGACACTCCCCCCTTCACACATATTTGCAAAAAGGCGGAGCATTACTTCTTTTCAGCCAATGACATTCATCAGGTGACCAAAACATCACAAACAGTTGATTCTTACCAGCTGGGCATCCTCTCTAAAGTTGTTCCTCCCTTTCCAGCACGGCTTTAGAGTCCTTGATGTATAGTACCCACACTTGTTGGCAGTTTGGAAGCATCTCTGAACTTCTGCTCTGGCTCGTGATTGGATGTTGGCCTGACTGGTATCAGAGTTTCATTTCAGCAACCAGGATTTTGTTAACAGAACTGTGCTGAGGAGTGTCCACTACGCTGCAGCCACCTACCATTTCCTTGTACCTGAGTACTAATTTGATCTGAGGGCTTCTGTGGTGCTTCAGGGGTAGAAATGTTGTGCTGTTTTACAGAGCTGCTTTGAGAAGGGTTTTTTCGTCTCTTCCCCTCCCCCTTCCAGCCTTCCTTTCAGCCAACCGCCTGTTGTGGTCACAATCTCAAATAGCAAAGACAGGGAAATTCCTTGATTATATTTAACCTAGAACGCACTCTTCACTTAAATAAGAGCAATATCTATTCAAATATCCTTAGAAATGCTGTCTGCCCCAAGCAAGGAAAAAGGACCTTTATTGACTTGTCTACATATCCTGCCTCTGACACATCCATACAAATATTTGTTATAATTTTCTTAAAGGGATATTAAAATATTAATTCTCTTTTAGAATATTTTCAAACTTATAAAATTATTTCTAATGTCCTCTTTAAAAGTTCTCATTTATTTCAGTTTCTGTCAGTTTGTCTTACTCTTTTGTCTCATTTTTTTCTCTCTTTGTTTTGACTTGATTTATTTTCAAATAAAATCATATCATTCATACATTCAGGAATTTCACACGATATAAGTGAAAGGATTTCTTTCCTTTCTGAATTTGGGCTGTAAATTTACCCTGGTTCTATGGATTAAGAAATTGAATGAAATATGATTTGGAACCTAACTTAGAATAGACTCCAACAGTAAAAAAAATCATGTACCAAAGTATCATTAACATGGAAAGTTCACTTGTCTGTTTTCTCCCCAATCACAAAACACCTGTAAACTAGCAAATCAGTAGATGGCGAAGTTGTGAGACAATCTGAAGTCCTGTGTAGAGAAATGTGACATTTCCCAGTAAGAAATTCTGGTTCAAAATGTGTCTCATAAAGATGTTTTGTTGCTTCAGCCAGGATAGAAGGGAGAAGCTATTTAAAACTTGACATTCTCTTCCTTAACTTAGCCTGAGAGTGTCTAACATCTGTGAATTGTGAAATTCACAAACATGCTGGCCTGAGCCCCAGCCAAATCAAACAGATTGTTCTACAAAATGGGAAACTTGAAGGGAAGATCATTTGACTAATTAATTATATATTTGTTAATTGGAGTGGATGTCCTTGGCTCCCTTCCCTGCTATTGGCACAGAGGGATGACCTAAATACAAAGTCTTTCAATTGAAAATAATCAATTTCCTGTCATCATGACAAAATAGATCCCTCATACAAGACACTGATATTCTCATTTATAGAATGAATTAAATGGAGATTTTAAGAGCAGGGATTCTCAAGCGTTCCTGCCCCACCAGCCACGTGGAAATGCAGATTCTGGCTCAGGAGCACTGTCCTGCAGCCCGAAACCCTGCATTTGTACCTCCAGGTTATTCCCCCTGGCTCTCCCTCGTGCCACTCCTGGGAGGAGCAAGGGCTTGTGAACTTTCCAGGTCTTATTTACTCCCTGTGGTTCTATGGAATAAGGACGAGCTCTTATATATTTTTTAATTTATTTTTTATTTTATTGAAGTACAAATATCAATCAAACAGTTTCAAGACACCTTAACAAGACGGATTCGATAAATTAATACATTACAAACTGTTTTCATAATGCTTTGGTATCGTACAAGGTGCATACATGATACTGTATTTACAGATATTATTTTAGCAGATGTCTCTTATCAGTAAATTAAGAGTGTAGCTGCTTACTTATCTTATTTATTATACATGAATTATATCAAAAAAATTCAATAATTATTTTCCTAGTTGATGACCGTAGTACTAGAAGCCGACATAATCTCCTGTCCAACCACCATTAGTGCAGATCTTGCCTCTTATAGAATTATGTAGAAGCACAGCATTATCTATCCCAACTGTACTGTCTATACACACACACCATGATTTTTTTCTTTCTATACACCTTCCTTTGTCTACACCTGTCAAAGGTGGGCACTCCATTGTTATTCAACTAACTTAGGTGCTTGAACTCGACACCACAATCCAACACAGTCCAGCATTCCACAACAATAGTGAGTTATCTGAAGAAGTGGTCAAACATAGCCATTTACAGCTCAGCTTTATATTATGGCCCCGCGATGTATACTTCATTTTTATACTTTTCTGCTGGATGGTTAAGACCTGGATAGATCAAGACTTATATACCAACACATGAACTTTATATTTCTTATGTGGTCAGTGAAGTCCTCTCAGGGTTTATCTTATAGTCCTGTACATTATTCTGTAGATCCTTTGTCTGTATCATCCATGTGGATGTGTCACGGCCAATGCTAACGTACAACAACTAAAATCAATTGAGTCTGATAAGGCAAAGTGAATGGCATATGCTGCAGGATACTAATCAGCTTTTCTTCTGGATGGTTAACAACCTAAGATCACAAGTCAGAGTTGAAGAAATAGAAGAGCCACAAGGCCAGCCAACATTTTGGCCCTAGCCTTTCAAGGTCAGTGAAGACTCAGGACATAGGAGAACCTGTACTGCAACATCATGAAACTCAGTTGAGCTCCAAATTTTCTGAACAAGGAGATTATGGAGCTATAGAGGAAAGAGATTGTTCTATAGTGTGCCTGGGGAGAGTCACATGAAGAGAAAACTTTCTCTCAAGCTCTCATAGAGAGCTTAAATTTCTATTGCAGCCTGTAGACTCTCAGAGGATTTGCAAACATTCTTGTGTGTGTATGATTTTTTTTTTTAATTTTACAAAGTTTATCACATACCCATCCACCACCTGGGAAAATAAATGACAATTATACTATAATTACTATAACTGCTTCTTACATTTATATTGCATCCTTTTCCCCCAGGAGATTCAGGTTACTGTACAAATGTATAAATTATTTCTTTGATATGACAGGTAGGCTCTTTTCAGAGACTTTAAGTCTTTTACGCAAAGATTGCCACAGAATGAATTAAATAGAAGCCCAGGAGAACATAATTGCCTTGCTGGCCTGCTTGTCTGAATGGTGTTTGTGAACACATTTGATTTATATGGAGGGCATGATGAAGGGCTGAGGGAGGCAGCAGTGTTTAAGGTCTGGAACAATGGACATAAGGTAAGAGAGGAACAAGTTTTCCTGCATGGCTTGTAGTAGCCAAGAATGTGCATTCTGCCAAATTTGGGCATTCATAATCCAATGCTTCTCAATTAGACCCAAAACTGAATTCACAACTCTTCCTTTTCATGTCCTCTGTCCTGTAGTTTACATGCTTCTCGGGCTACCTTCCTGTCTTAGATCCAGTTTTGTTTTACCAGAGATGTTCTCAACCTCATCTACACATCCTTCAAAACTCAGCAACTCTTCCCCAACCCTCCAGATAAAAGGAAACTGTCTTATTGTTAACTTCCTAAATCATTATACCATATCCACATTTCTTTCCATAAGTTTTATGACTTTCCTGCAGCTAGTTTCTCTTCTCTTCTCTTCTCTTCTCTTCTCTTCTCTTCTCTTCTCTTCTCTTCTCTTCTCTTCTCTTCTCTTCTCTTCTCTTCTCTTCTCTTCTCTTCTCTTCTCTTCTCTTCTCTTC